>SCLD01026413.1:0-17920 GCA_004367895.1 Oikopleura longicauda
TTTGCACCGACATTGACCCATTTAAAGATGCCGTCCCACTTTTTCTTAGTTTTGCACTCCATGTTCAACGCCCATTTAGCGCTCTAAAATCGAATACTGAATGAGTTTCACTTGAATTAACCCACTTTTCCGATTCGTTGTGTTCCATTCAGACAAACAACCGTAGAAGCACTGCTCGTCGTAAAATAAGCAGTATTGATGGCAAACTTGTCCATCAATGTCGGAATCGGACCACAGTCAACCAGGGGATCAGTGACAATGCGCTTGGGATGGCATAGAAAGCGTTTCGCTACTTTCTTTGGCACTGTATGCGCCGCAGTGAAGAAGGCATCCTTCTGACTGCCAGACACGATTGAATTGGCTTGTTTAATGTTAAATGTTTAATCGTTGACAGTTCGCCGATTGTCTACCTGTTATGCGCGTCCAATAAAACATGTTTTTGCCACGTTTCTTTTTTTGGACGCAGCGCCATGTTCTATCCGGGACGTAGTTTGAGCATTGATTCTCGAACTCGCCATTCGGAGTACCACAATGCGTGGGGCACGAGCGCGTAATAATGGAATCGGCATCGTACAACGCATCTGAATTTGCAGCTAGGCCAACGAAGTTTGCAACCGGTTGTGTTGTCAGTGCATTTTCCGGCCAGATGCAACCATCTTTCTCCACAGCTAAAAGTAGTACAAACGGTTATTGCGTGAACACTTTTTAAATACAATGTTTAATAACAACTAAGCAGTTTTAATTTTAAAAATATTAAAATTGCGCAGCTTTTTTGGCAGATTTGCTTTATAACAATGTGGATCAATATATTATACAAAACTCACTGGCGGGGTTTGCTATAAAGACCACGCCATTACCATAAGCAATAAGGTCAATACTATTAACCAAGAACAACACCGTCTAACATCAACGGCAAAATTGAATTATTCCCTACATCTTCGTTGCTAGTCACTAGCAGCTAGTGTCATGACTAGACTCAGTAAAGTTTGACCTCGACGCAATGAGTCCATATCACTCCAGTCGCGTTTCGTTTACCCGATATGAACCTTTAAAGTGTCACTACCCATTATGTGACGTCCTTCTTTGGTTTATAAGGCAGTCCGACTTGGAAAAATTTAAAACGTAAAACCAGAACAAGCAATAAAAATGAAATTGGCGATGATTATGATGACTGTGGTGTCTGGATGGTTCGTCGCACCTAAAGGCAACTTTAACAAGAGTAAGTAAAGCAGCACTTTGTCCTGTTTCTAAAATTGCCTTGCAGTGGGACTCAACCCAATTGAACCCATGCCGTTCAAACGTAGCTTCGATTTTCTTCTTCCGCTTGATCAGCTCGACCAACTTGATCATGCCGATGATGCTGCCATGGAGTTCATGAAACGGGACTACCATGATGATGACTTTATGAAACGTGGTTTCCCCATTCAATTGCCCAGTTACGAGGACCGTACAAATTTTTGAAACCTTCTCAACATTGAATGATTTTTTATTGCTTCTGTCTTTTCGTCTCGTCACTAGCTCGTCCGTGCTCATTCCGTGCTTATGCCGAGTCATGCTTATGAAATAATAAAAAGTAGTGAATGTATGTCATACTGTATTTTTACACTGTTCATTATTTTTACAGGGCATAGGGTTGAAAGTTCACGCGATTATCACTGAGGTAGTTGTAGGACAAACAAGTTAGTATCAATACTAAACTTGTCATAAAAAGCGGTGCTGCAACACAGTAGTAAATATTCCATAGTGTGTATGATCCCCATAACGGCCCAAGGACCATTGACGTCTTAAAATTATGTACTTGATGAGTTAATAATTCGGAAATGTACCTTTTGAAATGTCATTCGTGCAGCTTGAAGCAAAGACTGTTGGTCCGATGGGGCAATTTTGGATAACAAGGAGGCTGGTGGAACGAGTAAAAACGGCTTTTACAGGTTCATTTGTCGTCAATAGGTGGAAAAATTATTAAAATTAACAACAGACAATTGGAACCGTCCCAAGAAAAACACGCCAAAGCCAATTTCAATGCAAAATACGGGAAAGAGCCATGGCGTGCCAGTGCCCGATTTGTTAAATCCAATGGGCCATGTAAAGAATACTGATGTCATACAGACGAAGACGCCAGCGCTCCCGATTAAAAGAGCGAGACGATCTTCCAAGTTACATTTCTTTTGAGCAATCATCAACACGAAATAGCCGACCAGTACCGTGAGGCCAATACCGACGTAACATAAAGAATTCTGTGTTGTATTCCAATCAAAAAACTTCGCCGTGATTGGGGTGAGTATTGTTTCCAACGACGACTGCGGAAATGGAGATTAATGCAAGCAAGAAACTAAAGCAAAATTTTCAACCTCAAAAAACATAACGGCGAAACTGGCAACCATGACCACCACAAAAGCATCTGTAAGCAGAAAGGACCAACGGCCAAGACAAGGCGACGGTGGCAAACGTGGCGAACGGTCAATGTCAGCTTTGCTAGGAATGTTGGAAACGTGCAGTTGGCCTTGTTGGCCAAGATTGAACTGCGAGTTTGTCAGGCTTTGGAATGGGTTCTGTTATGGTGGTTACATATTGTTATTTGAGACACGTTCTCTGACTAAAAATGTATCACACTTTCCGTTGTCGAGCCTAAATTACGCGTGATTTGCTGCTTACTTCGTGATCCATTTTGAAGCATTGGATCGGCAACGCTTTCTTTGCTCTGCAGTTCAAAGCCCTCGTCAATCTGTCCTTCATGTCGACTATTTGTAACGTTGTTGTTTGTATTGGCATCGCGTACAACATCATCTGGGTTATCCGGCTCGCCATAAAAAATAAGAAGGAGTAAGGCCAAAATAATCCACGACGTGCCGAGAAACGCGGCGGGCATTGTATACTCCGTCAATACAATCGAGTCACTCAGACGCACGTTTACATTGCCGAATAAAGCATTCAGTGCCGGGCCGACAATAAGGCCCATTTCCCGGGCCAACATGTGCTCTGCCATAACGGCTGAGCGTTGCTCGAGTGGCGTGATTCTGTATGAAGGGTTTATAAGAGACACTGTCGGTTGTCGGTGTGTATGCATAATAAATCAACCCCGATGCCTGCCCAGAATGCCAAATAAAATAGGTTCGATAGAAGAAGTAATGCCACTCATCACGCGGCTGCAAACAACGGCCTCGACACGGGGTATACACATATAAATGGCATTGCCAATGGCGCCACACAGTGCCAACGAGGCCCCGACCCAGCGTACATTGTCCTTGTTATCGGCCAATTTGCCAAATGGAATGTTTGTTACCAGTGCGGCAAAGTTCAATGCGCCTAGACAAACGCCAATGTAACTGGAGCCAACGCCTAATTCGGCCAGATACTTGTTGAGCGACGGCAAGACAAGGACGTACTCAATGCCGATGAAGAAAAACAGTAAGTAGAGCAGAATCTAAATTAGATCCATTATGGATCTTTCGTTAACATCTAATCGTTCATTATTTGGTGTACCTTGAAGATCCACCTCATCGCTGCTGCATCAGTTTCTCTTATTCGGATTGTGGCTCGACCAATCGGTTTTCATATAACGACGATGTTTTGTAATGACAAATGTACGCAAAATCGTAAAAATTGATTTTTCAAGTTTTTTTTTATGACGACACCTCACTGCTCGTCGTTCAATTTCGCGCCCTGTTCACAAAATATGTTCACCCTCTTACAATTTTGAGTCACATAGATATGATTGTTCTTCTGCACACGGAGCCACAAAAAACTCTGAAAATTATTGTGATGAGTCAATGAGAGATGAATTGAAAGACACATGAAGGGAAAGTGAAGCAGTCAGCGCGGTTGTGGCCGAATTGGGGCCAAAAATGTTACATAAGATTGACTTTCACAAGGGGAAATTAACCATGCCCACTCTAGTCTAGAACTTAGTGACACTTCAGTGGGCATTAACACGTAAAAATAACTGAGCGTTTTTTCAGGTCTGGATTTTTTTCTCTGTTCTAAAAAAATGTTGATCATTGTGATGTTCGTAGTGGTTCGGTCTCATCCAATGTGCCATTTTAGGGGTTGTACATTGGCCAATGCCTTTTCTCTTGCGTTAGATCGATATCGACTTTTCAGAATGTGCCGGCGTGAAACAGAAAAAATCGAAAGTTTTTAGTGCTTTGGTTAAAAAGTTTGAATTCTGTTATATCAGCCTCATGCGCCTTGTTCATGTGATGAATACAATACTAGTTTGTCTGGCTTGGTGTCTCAACTAACGTTAATACTTCATCCCTGATGATGAGTCATTCAAAACAAGTCCGTCACCACCACCACCAATTATCATTCCGTGTCGGCGTTTTTTTATCTTTCACTCGCGAAAAAATGTCGATCACAAATCCTAAAAAACCCTCCAAAAAGGAGATAACTTACAGCCAAGGGTTATTTCTTGCAAAACTAAGACACACACAGAAAATGAGTAACGCGACATATATTTACGTGTTCTATTCGAAATGGAACAGATTTACACCACTGCATTTTTAGATCGATAATTTTGTATGCAATTTTAAACATGTTTATTAATTTGAACTTGGGCATAATGAACGGTTCGTAAATTATAGAACGTTAAGACGGATGACCGAGTTTGGCGCGTCATGGTGACTGGAAGTGGAGCTGGCCTAGTGAGCCGTCCCGCAGGGCTTCATTTGTTTTCTTTACTTGATTAATGAGTGACGATAGACCGTTCAACCGAGACTGTACGACGGCGGCAGCGGCGACAACGGACGCCTTGTAGAATTGTGTTTTAACGATTATGGCGACTATTAGTGGCTAAGTCGACTAACCTGACTTGGATGGAAATGTTCGGGATAGTGATTTCGTAAAACATGATCAACAAAATCGGGAGCCGACTCCTCGTCATTCATCGAGTGACAACGTTGCTCCCAGCCGACCGTTCGCCTGAACTTGGCCCGTCTATTTTTGAACCAGTGTTTCACGTTCAGCTCTGTCAATCCGAGCACTTTGGCCACTTTCTTGCGCTCGGCCTGGGGACAAAAGAGATGCTTGGCGAAGATTTCTTCCAGTACGGCGATTTGCTTGAAGTTGTAGTGAGTTCGACTTCGTGTTTGCTTCTCCGATGATGGCGACGATAGACTTGCTGGTCTTGGGCGCTTTTTTTCATTGACTTTGTTGATCAGTGTGTTGAGATTGTATTTGTGAAGGAGCTCATTCGTGATGTGCATATCATCCGTTAATCCGCTGGTATCAATTGGCATGAGTGAACTTGAAGACGGTGAGAAGGCATTTGGTTTAAGATCTAACGATGGGATGCTATCAATCTCATGCTCGTTTTCAGCCTAAGAAAGAATTTTGGTTTTGTATAAAATTGCTTATTTGTACCTGATTTTCGACTTTCACAACTTCAAAGTCATTTTTGTCCGACGAAACAGACGCTGCAACTTCATCATTGTCACATATATGTTGGTTTTGCGTAAACTGACAACTTCAGACTGTATTAGACTCTTTTTCAAATAAGTTACCTTTATGCTGTTCATTTTCAAAATTTCGAGGAAACAGCGTATTGCCAGTTGGTAGCTGTTTAGCTTTCGCTGCTCCGACACTGTTGTTCCTTGTTGCTCCATGAACGTACGCATGTCGGTTTCTGACACCATTTTGAAGAGCGAGATTAACGAATCTTCTGTTTCGTCTGAGCAAATCAAAGTGCCATTGTTACTGTCTCTGTTTGTCGTAATTGTTCGCCAACAGTTGCCATTGCTTTTCTCTTCAATGCATTTCCACTTCAGATCAACGTCCTCCAACAAGTTCATTTTTATATCTCTGTCTCTATTATGGACGTGGTGCGTTTGGTGCGTGCGTTGAGTCAAGATGAGACCACCTCTTCAAGAGAGTCGAAAGTCGGCCCGTGTGCTAAATCCCGGGGAGTAAAGCCGAAATGGAGGCTTAAAATATTAACCAATAAGCAACGTCGACTGAACTAGCCGAGGGCGAATCTAAACTGATACGTCTTTGTGTAATCCGTTAATCCTAACGCAGCTCACTGCTCACTACTCGTTTTTTTTGTCTCATCCTCCATTTTCCTCCCCTTTTTGTGATTGAAAATACGAAGCGAAAAGGAGGATGACACTTCACACACACCACGGGGCCGATTAGACTCAATTTTCCGTGGCGGTGGTGGTGGTGGTAGTGGTGCGTCTAGAGCTGACTCAACACGGTTCAGCGTGAAACCCTCTAACCATAATGGATTTATGCCTTGCTTTTGATTAGGTAGATGGTGGATTAACCCTACTCAGCTATGATTTACATGTTTCAACTTGCACGCGTTGTCAAGGACAGATTATCTGGGTATATAATTATAACGGTCAATTGCGAAATACCTGGCCTGGGACATTCGCTTTGTCGTCCTTCAGTCTGTTAGTCTTCAACTAGGTCAATATATTTCACGTGCAAATATAAATAGGCGAAGTTGAATGTCAAACCATGCTTAGTACAAAGTAGTCAATGTTATACAAGGCTGATCTCATTAATACAATTCGTGTATTACTAACGTCTAAACTGGCGGTCTAAACATTCAAGAAGTCGTGCAGCTTCCTCTGCAAGGAGTGCATATTCATAATTTTAGAAGCTTTATTCACGAAATTTCAAGTTCATGATAACATTTCTACAAAGATTCACAGCATATGGATCACAAGTAACTAGTTAAAACAACTTCATAGTCAAGTCTTAACCTGTTATACCTGTATTGTCTTTTAAAAAACTTGAGTGACCTTGAATTTAAGAATTCATAAACCCTCCAAACGGAGTTGATATTATGATTTATAATGAAAAAGACTTATCAATAGAACACAAGTTTTTTAATAAACATACTCAACGCCTGCAATTTTTGGACATCAGTACCGACTGACTAGCGCCTCACCTGGTTCGACTGAGGAATAAAAGTAGGGTCGATGCCGAACATTTCATTATAAAATAACAATGATACTTTTTCACGCATTGCAACTCGTCGCCGTCAGTGTAGCGACAACTTGCGACTCGGGCTATGCGACGGGTATCAATCGCTATGGTGCCGTCGACACATCTAACACTGCCACTTGTCACCTGACGTCAGACTCGGCGCAAGTTGTTAGCTGCAACAATGGACTATCAGCGGAGATGGCGATTCGCGTGTCGAAAGCCTTCTATGACGATGTTGCCGGAACGACAGCAACGCCGACCGGATACGCATTGGACGGCAACTACTACACACGAACGTTCTCCGTCGATCGTGCCTCAATGAGCCTCGTGGACGAGAATGACACTGCACAGGTGGACGCCGCTCAATGCAGCAGCGCATGTGTTGATGACGAAGTGTGCATGCGATCAGTAAGCACGGATTCATTCACTTGTCAACCGCGCGATGTTCGTTTCACCAAGACGCTTGCAATCAGCAATGCAGGACACGATTGGGATGGAAGTGGTGCCGGGCCATCCATTTACTTCGATCATTCGGTACAAATTGACTTTTCCTGTCGATACACCTTACAAACTCAAACAATCAGCCAAACGCAACTCGTCGCTGGAGTCGATGAAGTCTTTGTACGGGAGGCGACGGGTACTCTATCATACTCATTGGTACGAAACGTTTTCATCAGAAGCCATCAAACTCATTCTATTTTAAGGTACTTGACGGCGACTCCTTAATCCAAATTGGCCAAATGCGAAAGTTTAAAGTGGTACCAACAAATCCGGGACTGATCTTTGCATCCGTTCAGCAGTGTACAGTATCAGACAGTACGAACTCGTACACACTTATGCGTGGAAGCAACTTCAGCGAAATGTGTACTGACTGGGCAACGAGTTTCACCAAGACTGAAGGCGATTGGAGTGGCGACACACAGCAAGCTTTTCAGTATCGCGCCTTTCGATGGAACACGTCTGGAAATACAAATGAAGCGCAAACGATCACTTGTGAGTTGAAACTCAATTATAGTCAACAGAGCTCGTACAATCCGTCGGTTTGCAGTTTATAGCCACAGCTGTTCCCCTTCAACACAAGTCATATTACTTTACGAGTTTTGAATCCAATGAAATAAACTAAAATTCCACGAGGGAGATTCATGTATTAGGCAACGATAAGTTTGCGTCGCTAACAATGCCGATTTATGAAGTTACCGCCAAAGTGCCAAGTAATATTCAGGCACAGTGGCTTGAGTACATGCAAAAGCATGTCAAGGATTTGATAGAGACAAAATGCTTCGACAGTGCTGCAATGAGACGTGTGAAAGACACTCCAGAGATCAGCTATGTGATCAGCTACTTTTACACATCGGACCAATCATTTGAAAGTAGGTGATGTCGTTATTTAACTCTTGTCAAGTGTATTTTAGAGTACCAGCAACAATATCAATCTCAACTCCAGCAAGATCATCGCGATCACTTTAGCAACGTTCAAGCCACTCGCAGAATTCTCGACGATCCGCTCATTGAAATAAATGCAGATGTTTAGTTCTAAAACTTAAAAACGCCCCCGGCCATATCATCGTGATTCATGTGAACTTTTTCTCTCCACGGTGCTGGTGGTGCCAAGAAAAAATAAATCGAAAAATGTTTTTTCTTTTGTTGTACGCTATTGGGGTGCTAAAAGGGCAAAGCAGTGACCAGAGATTTTCACCGGAGATTCGTCTGCCAGAAGAATCAAGAGAAACTTCAGACCAATGGGTACTTGAACCTGTTGTCCAAGTCAGATGGGATTTTTCATCGTGTGGTAAAAATGGCATGTACGGGCCTGAGCAAGAAGACTGTGAAGTGGCCTACAGTGAGTCCAATTTGAAGGATAATGTTATTGTCAAGTTCGGTGTTCAATCATGGGTCGTTCCCGCCGACGGACTTTACTTAGTAACGGCAGCTGGTCCCTCAGGTAGCTCTGTTGGTGCTGGTGGCCGGGGCCAGGGAGCGATACTCGAGGCGAACTTTCATTTGATGAAGGGTGAAATCATCGACATAATCGTGGGGCAGCGAAGCGACTATGACCTAAACGTCGACACCCAGTCCAAACGAGGCCTCGGTGGCTCAGGCGGCACCTTTGTCGTCCGGCGTCAAGACTCAAAAATTTTGATGGCAGCCGGTGGTGGTGGCGGTGGTGCCGGACGATCGTCAAATATGGCTCTGCGTGACGGACCAAACGATGCGACCATTGAACCAGTTGGAAAGAATGCATCTATTCCCGACTCGGGACGTGCGCCGGAAAGTGACTTTGCCTGTAGCTTGGACTGTGGGAGCGGTGGATTCGGTGGTATGGGTGGTGTCGAGGGACAAGACTTTAAGATGGGATTTTACAAGCGTTATGGTGGAGGTGGCGGGGCTGGTTTTGGTCTGATGAATGGACCGTCAAAAGATGGTGACGGTGGCGTCCACTCAGCACAGGGTGATCATCGTCCGCGAGCAGCGAAAAACTTTTTGGAAAAGGGCACGGGCATGAATAGTCGTGGAGTGGGCGGGTACTTACAGTTCAAGTCACAGTCAACTCTTGTAAAAGTACCTATCACTAATAATGGTGGTTTTGGTGGCGGTGGCTACGGATCGGCTGATGGTGGTGCCGGTGGCGGCGGAGGTTACTCTGGTGGTGGCGGTGGCCCGCCGGATGGTTTCAGTGGTGGTGGTGGTTCAATGAATAATGGATTTCGACAGAAAAATGAAGTCAGCAACCAGGGCGATGGTTATGTGCGTATTTCGTTCATTGGTCAACAGTGCTGTGGCCCAATGGATGTCTACATTGCGATGGCTTTTATCGCCGGCATATTGGCGAAGTTGTTATTTACTTATGGTATCTACTGGAGCTTTAAAACCTTTCGTCGCATGCATACCAGTTATGTGATTATAAATCACTTGAAAGAACTTAAACGCGAGGCACATCAGCTTGAAACGGACGAGGTCTATCTGGTCGATCGTGTTCTTCGTGAGCAAGAAGATCTCAAATCGCGAATAGGGCAATCACGTCCCGATTTGCGGCGGCGGTTTTCTGGTAGGAAGAGAACACGCGACGAATCCGATTACACCGAAACCGAGTACTCAGAATCATACAGTCAGTCATACTCACAAACACAAACGGCACAGACATCCGAATCGCAGTACTCGGATGATTCACAATCGACTGTGATTGAGAACAAGGCGGCTGACAGTGAAGAACTGAGTGAGAGCGATGCTTCGACAATAGTTGAACGAACCAAACACCAATCAATGATGCAGTCACAAGCGTTGACAAACGTAACGGCTTTGTCGAAGAAATCATTGAATCAAAACGAGCCGGACTCAATTTTGGCGGCGAGTACGGCAATTGGGACACTCAAGGGACGCGCTAAAATGGATGCAATGAACAAATCAGCACGATCGGGTATTTACTCGACTATCGGCAGAAATGCCAAAATGCCCGAAGAGGACGATGATGATGATGGCAATGAACTTGCCGAGGTGATGGCCAGACGCTCGGCGGCAGCATCACGACGGACATTAACATCTGAACGAGGTAATACTTTAGATGGTGTTAGGTGGCAGATTTTACAATTTATTGATTAAGATCCCGTCAGTCAAAAATCGAAGGGAACGACAGAGAAGACAGCATCACAGTCACATGACAAATCCTACTCACGGAATGATCGATCACGCTCTGGATCACGGTCGCGGTACTCGGAGACAAAGGTACATTGATTATTAATTGCGCGTTTTAATCAACTAAAGGACACTCAACGTACACTGACCAGTGTGCCCGAGATAAGTAGTGAGACCATGACGGATTCGGCTTCACCTGAATCACTCACCAAGACTTTTGAAACAAGTACACTGGAGTCGAGTCTCACTTCATCAACTAATGACAATACAACCGTCAAGTTTGTTGCTCGTAGATTGTTTTTTATCATTGTGAAAAGGGGGATTGCATGAACAATGTTTAACAAAGACTGGCTTAGAGCTTATCTAACTTTCATCACTTGTTTCAGAGTTCAAAATCCAGATCCCGAACCCAATCCCGTACCCGTTCGCACATATCCGAAGATTACTCGAAGAGCAATTTATCTATAAGGAGCGTTTTCAACTACTAAATTGTCTTTTCCACCCGTTAAATTGAACCTTTAATGAAACCGTTGTAAAGCGAAACCAACTTATCCGAGACGAACCTGTCAATGAGTGAATCACAGTATTCGCAATCACAGTACTCAAACTCGCAATATTCGCAAAGTGGCTCACAGTACTCGCAATCAGATCGCAGTGACTATTCACAGTCAACAATTCAATCGCATCGACGTAAATGAAACGACTAAACACATTCCTTTTTTCATCAACTAAATACAAACTAATTCAATGCCGTACGTGTATTTGTACGTGTATTTGCTTACTAATATGACATTATTGCCTGGCATTATCTAGTTATTAATTCAAGGATAAATACTGTTCGTCTGGATATACTGTGCAGCGTTTACAGTCATGGAGATTTCTATATTTCAGAGGTGAAACAGTTTAAACAATATAGTATAACTTGGAAAGGTCTTTATACTTTCTGCGTTTGATCTGAATATACTATTCCTTGTGCTTAATAACTTGTGCATGCATTTATTTCGAGGTGACCTCAAAGTGACTGGGTATGATTTTCAGACAGTATTCATTTCAAAGAACTTTTTCAGTTTTCGCCATGAAAAACCTGATGTTTTCCGAGCTGTCATCTGTGAAGCGGAGAAGAATGTCTGTAATTAAAGATTTAATGATTCGGAGATAATTTAGATGTCTGAATCTACGGTAACGAGAAGAAATCTGTTATGAGTTTAGATCTGGCGATGCCTTCTGTTGAAATGAGCTGTCAAAGGATCTGACCTACAGGAGTGTAGAGAAACTAGATGAAATGGAGGTGAGTTGATTACTTGACTTGTCCTTGGGAACAAATGATGAACGATGACAAAGAGAAACAGTGTCTAAAATTCGGAAGGTTTAGACAAAACATCAACTAATGTAGTTGCAGTAGTTGCTTGGTTCTGTCAATAGGAAGGCCACCAAAAAAGGTGGTTAATTTAACCGAACAGACAAATATAATAACTTTATGGGTCACGGAACATTCCCATTAATAACAAAACTCTAACCTAAGCCCTTCAAAGCACCATAAAGCCAGATCGAATTGACTGAGCGACCGAAAAAAATATTCTGTCCCGGCTTGGCAGTCTGAAAGAGACCTAGCTCAGTAATTGACCACTCTATCAACGAATAATGGCCTCATGTGGTGAATCACACAGGTGCACAGGGTTTTGTATCAATAGTTTCAAACTGTTTTATACAGTGACGACCTCTAACTGGCGAGTAAGTCAGAAGTTCAACAATTGCTGAAACCTTTCTGCGTTCGATTATTCACACGTGAATTGAGTTGAGAGTGGTTGACTGAGAGTGGCTGTCTATTAATCAGGTACTTGGAAGACGCTGAATACTACAACACGGTCGAGACGTGTAGGTCAATTTATCTTTCCTGACTTGATCACCATGTGATTGTCAGTTCAAGAGAGTATTTGTAATCAGAAGAATATAAAAAAGGCAAGGCTAGGTTTTAATAATTTATATTGCGTCTATTATAATAAGATTATTATGAGTAGCATCAATTATGCAGTTTGAAGGATCCGTGACAAACTACAGTTTATTGTCACAAGGGGAGTCATTAAAGGTATTCACTCAGCATGGATGTTTGTGCAATTAAATGGTTCGGGAGAGTGGAAGAGTAATTAGATTTTTTATTTTACTCCAAGCAAACACATAAAGAACACCTTTTTTGCATGGTGCGAAAGCAGTAAATGAGCTCGAACGTATGAAAGAAAAAGTATGAAACTAGGCGTTCGTTGCCACGATTATTAATTTAGGCTGCGAACCGCTACTACGAGCATAACGGTTAGTACGAAACATATTTTGAAAATGGTTTCAAAGAGCATGAATGAACGCGTATTCGGAATGATGGAGTTGTTGTTGAACAAAATGGTGAATTCATATATTTGACCGACGCTCGGTTTGACCTGCATGCTAATGCATGCATGGCCATATGCCCATAGCCACCTTGTTCGTTTGCAAACGATAAATGGTCTTCATAGAGTGAAGACCTGTCAAATTTTTAGTTTTTCAACGATCGTTTTATCTATATACATTCCAATATAACGCCCGAAAGAACAATTTTGTTAATTGAGCTAATTTTGTTAACGGATTTTACCAAGAACTGGCCCATTGCAATTGAAGCACGCCAATTTTTGCCAAGCTGTCATTATTGGCATTTAGTAGTACAAAAAGAGAAAACGATGAACTTAACTTATTACAAAAGAGTCACCACGCTGATGTCGTCAGCTGATGTCATTCGGCAAGTAGGTGACATTAATCTTAAGTGGTGACGGAATCCTTTTCCCCCATTTAACTGCAATCGTCCAATACTTTTTAATGTGTCTTTAATGCGACAGAAAAGCCATTTATTTTCCACCTCAGTTAAGCCGTTTTGGTCGTCTATAGTCATTCTCGACTTCATTTTTGGGGGACATTTATCTAATGATAGAAATAAAGTTCGAAAACTAAAACTTGAACTGGAGTTTGAAAACCAGTAACTGAGAAAAATGGAGTTCGACATTGACCCAGCAATGAAGTTAACAGAATTGCTGACACAAGAAGCCTTGCTAGCGAAGTTTAGCAAACATATAGATGTTTAACGAGAAATTTTAAACTACTAGGCAACTAACAGGTACTTTCAGTTCGTTCTCGTCATGGAAAAGTCAATGCCAAACATCTCTATATCCAGTCTATTGAATGAAACCGTTAACGAAATTGGCGTCAATTATTCCAGCACACTTGAAAGTCACTGCTATGAAATTGTCATCGAAAAAACAGGAATGGCTTGGCCGATATTCTTGGAGATGCGCAAATCAAGTCTTGCCAAGCTGCTATAAAGAACTCAAACAAAATTTCGACCCTTATAAAGTTGTGATTGCAACGATTGGTATACTATTTATGACAGTTGGCATACCTGCGAACATAATGATTTTATTTGTGACGACATTTGACACAAAGACCAAGAAAACACCGTCGACTATTTTTATGAACAATTTCGCTATTGCTGATTTGGTTATGTTGCTGTTCCGTTCAATATCAGTTGACTTTCGACTCAAGCAATTCCCATTTCAGTGGGATTACGGGAAATTACTGTGTTTCATGGAAAGTACACTTGAACTGGTAGTGTCCGTGGTCTCCGTTTCGATGATTATGTTAATGGCACTTGATCGTTACGGGGCAATCAAATCGTATAAATATATGCAGGTAAGTCCATATTTCCCCCGATTATCCTGGTATCGACCCATTTCAGGCGTCATCGCGAACAAGTTCGTTTTACTACACATGGCTCGTTGCTTTGATGGTCTGGGTGTTTGCTTTTTGTCTTGCAAACCCACTTTGGGCTCGGTTTATTGACTTCGTACTGAAAATTGAATTAGTTTGACCGTTATAATTTATAACTTATAAACTGTCTGACCGACTAGTAGTCAGTGACTACATGTATCTGAACTTCAGACTAAACCTGGCTTGAACTTTGCCCCAATTAAGTTGATAAACGCCACAGACGCGTACACGTTACAAAATTGAGCCTGGCTTTAATGAGACCATCGCTACATGCAGTCTTATTTGGGAAGATGCCGATGAAACGGATGTTCGCGAGTTTATGCGCGATGATATCGGTCGACACCAATGCCCAGGTCAGCCAAGTAACAGTATTTGCAAGCTTCTTATTCAGTTTAAATAGTCGCTGGTAATTCCACTTTATCTAAAAAATATGAAGATGACGTCGATGGGATCAACTCAAAATTAACCGATATCGGCTGGAATGTGACCTCGTGTGTTATGTATTTAAATCTAAGCGAGCCCCAGACAATACCGACAAAGTAAAGTTAACCTTTTCTTCCTCTAACCATAAATTTTTAAGTACCTCCGTATACAATCATTATGGAAATAACACGATGGATTTCGACAACTATGATAGCAGTTATGATTATTCAAATGAAACGCGAGAAGAAGAAGAAAGCAAACTTCTTTGCGGATGTCCATTCACGACACAACGTCGAAACTTTCACATAGTCTTCTTTATCTTCAGCTTTATCATTCCAATCAGCGTGCTCATTTTTTGTTATGCTTCCGTTTATTGCGAAGTGGTGACCGTGCAGCGGGGACTAAGCGAAATTGGAAATGAGAGTGGAGGAACGGATGGTCACAGAATGATAATACTGTGTAACCCAGTTGCTTTACTCCCAAACTGACCTCAATAACAGAACATCATTCTCGAGTGGCTCGAAACACACTCAATAATATTTCCGTACTAGTATTTTGCTATGTCTTCTGTTGGCTTCCTTTTCACATGTATCAATTGTTGCAAATCAATGGTCTCAATGTGTCGAACGACAACTGCAACTGGATTGAAGAGATTGTAAAAATGTACGATTTCGTTTCAGTTACTTTCAATGATCATTGATTAAGCTTGGCATGGTCTCACGCGTGTCTCAACCCAATTCTGTACGGCGTGAAGGGCAGTCACTTCCGTAAACGTCTACGCAATGCCGCGCAAAATATTTTTGGGCAACGTACACAACTTAGGTAAGTCTAGTATTATACTGTTATAATATATATGCTAGTAGTTTGGCTAAGTCCTGCTAAACGGTATAAGCTACAGTTAATTTAATGTTAACTTTGTGTTGATATATCATATAACTAATGTATTTAAGTTGGCGAAATGGCTCCAGAACAGACTTTACATCAATGAAGTCATCGTCGCATGGCGCGTCGACCCGACAAAGTACGAAACTGATACAACACAAAGTAAAAGTAACAGTGCGACAACCGTCCGAGCCAAATGAAGCTTCTCATGCCATGCTAATGTAAAGACTCGACAGAGGGAAATTGTAATTATTAAAATAAAGTACTCATACTAGTACAAAAAAATTGCATTTAATCTAGCAAAAACTGCAAGCCAATCATAAGCTGAATATTCACTGCTGATCATTCACGCGAAAGAAACGTGGCCCAAACTGTCGCTTAGCCTCACTGCCTGCAAAGTTCAATTATAAATAAGAAGGCGAACGAATAACGAGAGGGGGAATTTATTTGACACAGCACACTGCGGCGTGCTGGGCTTGAGCTACTTGGAAAATAGGACCATTGTGAATATGGTCTAGGAAAATGAAGTTTGAAAATGTGTTTCAACATGTCGATAATTGCACGGTGACTAGGGGGGCTGGTGATACTTCTAAACGGGGTACAGTATTTTACGGTCAGGGGAGTAATGACATGGTATGCTTTTCTTATTGGCCACCACGAAGACGGAGAACCAAGTGAAGGGTCGACTCCTTTTGGATGTTGTAGTCCGAAAGAGTACGGCCGTCTTCAAGCTGCTTGCCAGCGAAGATAAGACGTTGCTGGTCTGGCGGGATGCCCTCCTTGTCCTGGATCTTCGCTTTCACGTTCTCGATGGTATCGGATGCCTCAACCTCCAAAGTGATGGTCTTGCCGGTCAACGTCTTGACGAAGATCTGCATACCACCACGCAGACGCAGAACCAAATGAAGGGTCGACTCCTTCTGGATGTTGTAGTCAGACAACGTGCGACCATCCTCGAGTTGTTTACCAGCGAAAATGAGACGTTGCTGGTCTGGTGGAATACCTTCCTTGTCTTGAATCTTGGCCTTGACATTCTCAATGGTGTCAGAGGCCTCGACTTCGAGCGTGATCGTCTTGCCCGTCAGCGTCTTGACGAAGATTTGCATACCACCACGAAGACGGAGGACCAAGTGAAGGGTCGACTCCTTCTGGATGTTGTAGTCGGACAGGGTACGGCCATCTTCGAGTTGCTTGCCGGCGAAGATGAGACGTTGCTGGTCTGGTGGAATACCTTCCTTGTCCTGAATATAAGCGTTAATACCAAACAAAGACTGAGTAATAAGTTACCTGAATCTTGGCCTTGACATTTTCGATGGTGTCGGAGGCCTCGACCTCCAAGGTGATGGTCTTGCCGGTCAACGTCTTGACGAAGATCTGCATACCACCACGCAGACGCAGGACCAAGTGAAGGGTCGACTCCTTCTGGATGTTGTAGTCAGACAACGTGCGGCCATCCTCAAGCTGTTTGCCGGCGAAGATAAGACGTTGCTGATCTGGGGGAATGCCCTCCTTGTCTTGGATTTTCGCTTTGACGTTCTCAATGGTGTCAGAGGCTTCCACCTCCAACGTGATCGTCTTGCCAGTGAGCGTCTTGACGAAAATTTGCATGCCACCACGGAGTCGGAGAACCAAATGCAAAGTGGACTCCTTTTGGATATTGTAGTCGGACAGGGTACGGCCATCTTCGAGTTGCTTACCGGCGAAGATGAGACGTTGCTGGTCTGGTGGGATGCCCTCCTTGTCCTGGATCTTAGCCTTGACGTTCTCGATGGTGTCAGAGGCTTCAACCTCAAGGGTGATCGTCTTGCCAGTCAGCGTCTTGACAAAGATTTGCATGCCACCGCGGAGACGGAGCACCAAGTGAAGGGTCGACTCCTTCTGGATGTTGTAGTCGGAAAGAGTGCGACCGTCCTCGAGCTGCTTACCGGCAAAGATCAAACGTTGCTGGTCTGGTGGGATGCCCTCCTTGTCCTGTAATAAACGCGAGTTAGTTTAATTGCTCGGCAAATATAATTGTCAACGGGTGATTCATAAAAAAACACTGATTCAAAATGATTCGTACCTGGATCTTGGCCTTGACATTCTCGATGGTATCAGATGCCTCAACCTCCAAGGTGATGGTCTTGCCAGTCAACGTCTTGACGAAGATCTGCATGCCACCACGAAGACGAAGGACCAAGTGCAAGGTTGACTCCTTCTGGATGTTGTAATCCGACAGGGTGCGTCCATCCTCGAGCTGCTTACCAGCGAAGATGAGACGTTGCTG
>SCLD01026524.1:0-17916 GCA_004367895.1 Oikopleura longicauda
AATGAAGCCGTTATCCTCGCCAAAATTGATCACGGAATCGAGGAAGTCTTGTGGGATGTCGATCTTTGTATGACAAGTGTTGAATTACGCTAGAAAAAATCACAGTTTGTAAAAGTAAGTTTTCGGAATTGACGTGTTTGACCTTCTTGTTCAACTCGGATTTCTTCTGGAACAAACAAAGCTATCAAAACGACATTCGCCGTGAATTGAGACTGAATCGTGTTTATGTCTCGTTGTTTACATGAAATGCATCCGGGTATTGGTCTTTTTCACTTGAACAGTGAAAAATGCGTTTATTATATTTATTTTTATTCGTCAAAAGCGATGAGTGTGATTACAGTAGTCAAGTACAGTTAGAGTGTTCCCGTCACGATATGCGTGTGATATTTTTTACGCCGGACACATCAGGTAGTTTTTTTAAAATTATTCTGTTACATCAATGACTTTTAATTAGATCCGTGTCATGGGGTATTTTCAAATGAAAAAAAGAAACCACTTGTTGCCTATGTAGCCCAAGAGGAAACCGCTAATTTGAAGTGTACAATGGGCAATGATGAGCCAAAAGAAACTAAAAAAAGCAAACAAAAGCCACTGTCAACACGCTATGTTGGGAATCTGTTACGCAAAGACTGTGTTCTGCTTGATTCAAATGAGCGGCGTGCCTCGGCTAAAGTGTTCATTACAGAGGAGAAGAAAGTGAAAAAACGCAAGGTCAATGAGCTCCTAGCAACGGTGCCGATTGCGTGTGTGATGAAACAATTCGACACCGACAGTCTATTCACCGTTGTCAATGGTGATGTGGACGGGTTGGTGGTGGAGAATGCGGCCGAGGATGCAACTATTCGCATTTATTACCACGATCAGTATGACAAAGGTCCGCGTTCGTTTGTACAAGGTACACATTTTGTTTACTATTCCAGCTTAGTTATTGTTCTAGTCGGCCGCACCTGTGTCGCCATTGTCGACCTGGGTCGTGAATTACCTGAATACGAAGTGCTGCGCATTGTTGCGTGTTCATTGGATGATCACGAAATCATCAAAGACTTTTATCCAACGGACGCGTGGAAATGGGCAGTTGGTCATCTCGATCATCAGCAGGACGAGTTGCCGGGACTAGTTCGTCGGGGGAGTGTCGCCCATTTCGACTTTCATGCCTTCAAAACGATCAGCGCCGAGAAGCAACATGTGCAGATAAAGTGTCAAGTGGCAATAGTGCCCACGGATTTCGAGCCGCCATCGCCACATTCGGGTGACGAGCATGATCACGATGCTGTGTCACCAGGGGGAATGGAAAATGTTGGCGATCAGCTCGGGCCGCCATGGGACACATGGGAAGCCGTCATCGGTCCATTTCAATAGTTTGACTCTTGATAAATCTGAAAAAGAGTTACTATTAAACATACTCTACTAACCTCTTTCTGTATGTAGTTAACGCTGTCTATGTCAGGTCGTTTTTTCGTATGAGGATACAGTATTGATGAAATATAGAATCAATAAAAAGTCCTCCGTGTTAAACTCAGTGACGGTGTCGCGGATTTATAATTTCAGACACAAAAGAGAAGGAATGTTAAATTTACGACGGCTGATTCGACTCAATTTCTTGGGTCGGCATGGTTTCACTGGCCTCATTGCATTAGGCAGTGGAACTCTGATTTCACTATCAGCAATCATTAACGACGACTCAAGTTTACTCAACTCCAACTTCATCTATGTCTACATCGTTTCGATGGTGATCAATGCAATCGCCGCTTACATGATCATTGGCGGTGATTATTTGACCAAGTTAAGCTACAAGATCGCCATCGCAATCCAACTGTGTCTTGCTTGTCTTACCTTTCGACTACGTCCGGCACAACTTCAATTTGCTACCTACTACTGGCCCCTTCTGTTGAGAATGATTGATTATGGCGTCGTTATTACCACATTCTTGACTGTTTCCGCCAGTTTCTACATCGCCTTTATAATGCTGATCAATCGTCGCATACTGGCAATGGGCTCAGTGACCGGCGTTATCATCTTGTTCTTACTGTCCATTCATGCTTTACAACTTGCCCAAGGCGGTGACGAGTGGCTCGATTGCGTTGCTGAGCAGTATCCGGCGCAGCGGGAAGCGCTCATCGTTTTCGTCTACATTCCGACCAGTTTGATGATAATGCTCTCGTTTATCGGCGTGACACTGCTGAGGCGCAAGATAATAACCTATGAGCTTGCTATCATCGCCACATTGATAATTTCAATTTCAACTCTTCGATTTGTCGCTCAAAATCAACTCACTTTCCCTTGTTCTACATGAAATCTAACAAGAAGTATGACCTGGAAACGTTTTAATAATAAATCTGTCGAGACAACTCATAACATTTTTTTATCAAGATGCTTTCAAGAAGCAGGCTCGTTAACTGGATTGTATGACTTTATGTGTGCACATGAAATTATGTCATTCTATAGCCCGTGGCGTTTGACTTGTGTTGACTTTCAACACACCATAATTCAGCTCAACCGAAACAAATAATTATAAACATCAAGCCATACACCCACCGGCCAATTTGTTTACTGATTTCAAGCTATGATAACGCTATCCCGGAAAATGATAAAAAAATAGTTTGCTGCCACCTTCCTTTTCGATCTCCCTTAATTCCGTAATCAATTTAAGATTCAAGAGTCTTAAGAGAAAGATGTTCCTAATTTACTCTTTGGTGATCGTCGTTCAGGCCAATGACACAACAAGTACTGACAATCATCAGGCGCAAATAACAATGACAACTAAAGCATCATATTGTGACGATACGCCCAGTTTCTCAGGTGCCACAGAGACAACTTGCACAAAGTTGATGGCAGTTGACGAAGAGTGTTACAGTGTGTGTCCATCCTCAACTGTTGTTTCAACTTGTAGTCGAGTTTATGCCGATTTTAATGGATTCAAAGCTTTTCTTGGCGAAACCGATTGGGTTCACAGTGATGACTGCACCGAAACGACAAATACGCGTACAATTGAAGTCGATGGCATCACAATCGGAGCAGATAGTGTCGACAGTTGCGAGGAGCAAATGGATGAGTATATAAACGACGAACTCATTGAAGAGTTGAGCAATCAATGCGACGGTTGTGAAGTTTCAGTCGCCTATGCCTGCGTCGAAATAAATCGTCGCAGACGGGCGACGAGTGGCGAGTTTGAGATTACAATGACAATAACTTTTGAGTCGACGACGACGAACGACGAAGTAATGGACGTGCCGAATGATAGTTTTGTCACAACGGTTGAAGCTATTTTTGAAGATGCAAGTGAGATGGCAGTGTCGATCGCGTCAATTGATGTGAAAAGTGATACGGTGGAAACAAATACGGAAATTTTTGAAATCGAAATGGTAAGTGGTTTTCATTTTTAACAGCTTTATTATTCGAGCGAAGGTTTTCCACACGACAACAACAAGTTCTTCACTAAGCGCAACGACAACTAGTACAACGACTTCATCAAGAAGTGCCACTTCAGCAATAACTACCACTTCTACTACTACTAGTACATCACAACCCGTGAATGCCGAGATAATGGTCCTTATGGAGCAAAACGAGCAGTTACTGTTGCGGCTGGGGCAAATGGAGCAAAACTATGATTATGTCAGGCAAGTCTCACCTGTGACTAACCTGGCCGGGAAAAACACTGTCTTTTAGTCGCCGCTTGTCAAAAGCCGAGTCAAAAATGAGACGCACGCGAATAATTACCGCACTTGAATCAGAAACAGTGCGCAATGAGTTGAAACGTCTCACTGATCAAATTGGGCATGTGACACGTCACGTTACCGACATGATTGCTGAAGTGATAAGCTTACCGCAGTTTACTATTTAATAATTGTAAATCAACTCAAATCCTGATAGTTCCGAAAGTACCGTAAATAATACGATTTTAGGCTCATAATTCTTTAATGAATTATAAATATGCCCAATAAATTATTGACAGAAACTTGTCAGCTTTCGTTTGACTAGGAAAAAGTGTACGCAATCTAAATTGCACCGTCAAATATGTGTCCATATTAAACACGTGTGGCCACCTGCACCACGTTAATTTTTAACCTTTCCGTCTAATATAAGACCGAGCTTAATGTCTCAAGTACAGTCTGTTGGCATGAAGATTATTTTAGTAATGGCAAGTCTGGGAAGTGGTTTCAGACTCAAGTCAATCAGCGTCAACAGAGACCATGCCGATCACGATGACTATGTAGTTTTTCGCTCGCAACATTTTGTAAGCTTATTTGATTTGATGGAAAGGAACGGGAATAAAAGTATTATCAATCACGAGACTAATAAACTTTACACATTCCGCCCTTAGACTCGAAGCTGCCAAAGTATATTGACGGTGTTACTGTGAGAAATCAATAAACTATGAACGCAATATGTTTAGAAATGTCAGTCCCAGAACTTACCGGCATATATAAACAGTACACAGGCAATTCTCCCGGACCTTCGCCGTCATCCACATTCATGCAACCTTCCATCGTGTTTTAAGTCTAAGCAATTTGATCACTGAGTGAAATTTAAACTCTAAATTTTCGTAGTTATTTTGAATTTCTCTGTTTTGCAACGCTTTTCCAAATGTCGTAACAGTTTGCTATACTATTCCGATTTTAATTGTCAAAAGTGTCATTGCAGTGAATGACTACAGATATTGACGCATTTTAAAGGGGTGTAAATTCAAGGAACATAATGCATGTTTAGTTAAGTAGATTATCTTACATTTTCGTCGAATCAGCCTGACAATTGTCTTAAAGACTTTAAGTTAAAGTATGTAATTATGTAAGCGTCAGACATATAATAATGAAAAAATGGGAGGCTGTCCTTTAGCATGTCCTTTTGAGACGAATATTAATGTTATGTTACACGGGCCATGTAATTATTCAACCGTTAGGACAAAAGTATCTAGATGGTTTATATACAAGTGTAAGCGTCTCGATGTTAAATTTAACGCCACTGTTTTAAAATTGAGAAATGTATCCATATGTCGGTTTTGCAATTTTATTTCTATCACTTATCACCGCGATAATCGTCGTTGTGATATTGCGATCACCAGGAGTAACTGACGAAGATCACGCCAGGTTAACAAGTAGTTTTTTATCGACATCAACCACTGGCGTTCCTTCTCGAATGCCAACAACTGCGATGTCCACCACCACATTGCAATTGAGGCCACCCATTGAACAGCCCAAATTCAGTCTTGAGCTGCTCTTCCCAACGGTGGAGTCAACAACAGCCATTCGTCTAATCAATCGAACCAGAACCGATATTGTGCACTACCTTGAGCATGATGTCTACATGAATGGCGAGAGTTTGCGTGCTCACTTGTCGGATACGTTCAACATAGGAATTGGTCATCTAACAGGCCGCTACGAACCGGGAGAAATGAATTTGTCCAATTCGTCCCGTGTCTGGATCAATAGTCGACGATTAACCGTGGAACTTAATGTTCCATCAGTGACGCTTTACCCAGCTCGGATTGAGGACATTAGACTGTTTTTCTCATTAAAAACGGGCTATCAAAATCCGTACAACTCAACCATACTACACTTGAGCTTCATTTATCCTGACAAAGTCATCGATTATTTGCTGCGACTGTTTGAGTACGATAACTGGTTGAGCGTGAATGATACTGCGGCTTGGAAGAAACTTATCGCCAACAATTCCATTTTTATGGAAAGTCGATTGACAAATAAGCAACAGGCTGAACGTGCCGAGTCATTGGAGCTGGGATGTAAATACGTCGGTAATAAAATAATTAAAGAAACCTTTTTTAACTTTGGCGCACTGCTGACGGGTGAACTCGATATTGAAGAGACTTTCATCAAATGCAATTTAACCGAACGTCTCGATCGCGGGATCACGAATGGCGAATTGAACTTTCGCTTTCCAGTTCCAGCGACAATCTTTGGCCTTGCAAGTAGACCAGATCATTGGACGAACAAAATAGGCACGATTTTAGACTATCCGACTAATCCGTTCTTTGTCAACGGATTCTATGCACGGCATCAAACGAGAAGTGACACTGGTGCTAATTTATTCGCGCAGCTAGAAGTCCTCATGCCACACTGTCAATTCGCCGCTTTCGAATGGGTGACGCCGATTGAATGGCCCGTTTATAGGATGTTTCATGGTGTACGCGAGAATCTGAACCTACTCGAAAATAATCACATTGCCGGTTTCATCGCCACAAACTGCTCCGATGAGCAACTTGCAAGAGAAGCAAACGAGACGCTCACATTTGCCATTGACAAGACGATTTATGACGATTTGGCGCGATTGAAAATGGCACATTGCTTCAAATGTAAGTTGTACTATTCTTACAAAATTTAATTTGAAGTATTTAATTGGACAGAATTTAATTTGAATTTTATACATTAACAGCATCACGAAAATTGGTCGATTTTCTGCCTTCAATTCAAGCGATCGAATACTGGCCCGATACCGAATTCTCGCGGAAAGCTACGATTTATAATCAACTCAATTTGACGCGCTTGATGAGTGGTCGATCGCGTTGTGATCAGAATGTCACTGAAGCAGATGATGCACTGTAGTAATTTCAAATTATATTTCACTAAAACTGTTTGCTTGTTTAATTTTATTGGCCAGAAGTACTATAGTTCGCAGTACAGTTCGCGCAGCTGCGTCTTTCAAACGTTACCATTGGGTCCTCAATCATAGATAAGTCGTTCAGCGCCACATTGGACCAGTTGCGGGTGCTAACTTCGCGCGCATACGCGATGGCGATAACAAGCATCAGTGTAAGCATTGTCAAACTATAGCATGAGTAACCCCGTGTAGATGCTTTTATGGGCACAGGTGCGACACTTGATTGACACTTTTTCTGAAATGCTCGGATAATGAACCCGCCGCTACACATCACACAGTTCACTTATCAAACCAACTGACCCTAAGCCGCACGTACTACTTGTCACTCCCGGGGCAGTATCATGTTTGCCCGCTTTAAGTTAAACCCTTAACATTCAAGTTTCAAAGGTAACATACAGTGTGTTTCGCCGCTGAAATTTGGCTGTTGTCGGGCTGCTGAGTCTAGCTACTGATTGGGCTATGTCATCGGGGATAAATTCAACCCAAAAGCAATTTAAATATTAAAAATATTAACAAGCAACTTACTCCGTCAATATAAGAATTTCATAAATCGATTTTTTTTAACTAAGTGTAAGTTACCTTTCACTTGCTCAATGTTGAGTTTATCGATCAGCCGCCTTGAGTACTTGTGCATTGTCAGCTCCTTTTCCTTTGTACATTTACCGTCCATATCACCGACAAATGTCGACCAGCTTATTCCGCCCAGTTGTCTCTCCTTGATCATACGCGTTTTTCTTCTTATTGTCGCCGTCGACTCCCTTATTGCCCAGTACGAATTATCATCGCCGAAAACAACATCGTACGTGTAATTTTGTACTACGAATGTCCCAACTGTCGTCTTATTTGAAAGACACAACTCATCATTGTATCGGATGCCAGTCATGTTGCTCTGAGGCGAGGGTTGGGCAATTGTATAGGTTTTGTATCGATTGAGGAGCTCGAATTGACCTTGGTATGCGTTTTTCTTTGACGTTAACTCCATTACTATTTTCTCACTTTGACAGCCATTATCAACAATTTCGTCAATCAACTGCATTTGATACGTCTCATTAAAGACAAGGCTCAATGTTCGCCACGGTTCTAAATTCTTTCGTATTTCATAATCCGGATCAGGCCAATTGTCACGATAGGCAATATAAGCCACATTTGAGCTGACGTCAATACGATGTGGAAATGTATAGACCGGATCGTGAAATGGATTGACAAATAACCAATCAAGTGCTTGACAAATGGACGGTGTTAAATTGCCAATGTATCGCCTGATGTACCACGGGTAGAAAGGGGTCATATCTGGATCCGGGCCTGGATTGTCACTTGCATTTCCTCTCGTGGGATTTTCATCAAATTTAGTAACTGGCTCCGAAGCTCCAACAAATTTGAGCTCGACTTTTTTGAACATACTGGCGCTGATCGCATCCATGGGCGTGTAAGTGATCAAACGTTTCCGTTTTCTATCTTTTCTCATCAATGTTCGCATTGACACAAGCAAATCGCGAAACTCATGCGTCACGGGATGCCGCGCCAACTCAAAGTCGAGCCCGTCAAAGTCAAACTGTTCGATGTAATTGACCAGACTTCTTCTCATCACCACGCGTTGAGGAGTGTTGCGCCTCGCCATTACTGAGTTGAACGAAGAATTATAAAGATTGGTCACTTTGAGTATGATTTTCATTTTGGGAAAGATTTCTCTCAGTTGAACCGTCTCATTGAAAAGTGCTTCCCAATGTGATTGGAGTGGTTCAACAATGGGCCAGTGATCATCACCGGCAATGCGGACATGTCCCACTTTCAAGTGAGTACACAAGCCCAAGTTTATATCCTCCAGTTTCACATCCTCGCCAATATTGAAAGAGCAAACGTGAATAAACTTGGCCGTTATTGCCACATTTACTATCACAAGAAATAGTTTCATCTTACTCGGTACTTTCGATTCATGTAAAAACGACCTAATGCCAATCAACTGAAGTGAGGCATGTCAAACAGAACGACGATTATTTATGCTTGAGAGCTCGCTGAAGAAATCAACACGTCGAAGTAGACAGAGTTCTTATAGTAGCGATGAGAAAATCCCCTTCCAAAGTCTACACGTCAACCATATCAGTTCTGATTTAAGAAGTAAAGTTAGTTAACTAGCCTACTTTGGCGTACCACTGACCAAATTAATATTGCTTGTTCACTCTCTTTCCACTTTCGGGAGCTGCCCTCAGCAACTGGTTTAACCGCACTTATCAGAATTATCACTTCAATCGACTCAGATGGCCGATAATCTGCAGCCGTTTAACACCAATAGGAAGCGGTTAGCTGTAACACGACTGAGAGAAGACTAGCATTAAGTTGAAGTCGATAGGATCACTTTATGTGTAAGTAAATTTAATCTGGCTGTTCGTACCCATAGATCACCGTGTTAAGATCACCGCCCAACGTACGAGAAACACCACAGCCACTTGTCATTTTCAATGGTTTGATTCAATCAGGTCGACATAAGCCTAAGAAAGTGGTCAAGCCTGAACTGGATACAAGTTCACTTGAACCAGTGACGGCTGTTTCATCGAAAACGACGGAAGATCAATGCCACATTTGCCTAGGAGACTTCAAATTTGCCGATAAACTGTCAATCATTGACAACGATGAGCTATCACGCTTCACTACAAATGTGCTTTGATATGGTTCAAATCGTCACAGAAAAACGAGTGTTCACTATGCAAGCAGACTGCAATATAGTAAAGTATCTGGTAGTACCAACTTGATACCTGAAGCTGTTAAATATTCTTTGTTCAAACACTCTCTGTGAAGAATAACCGATAGGCAGTGTTTTATTTTGACTTCTTACATCAACTAACTTCATCATCTTTTCACTGTTCAAGCACTTTTTAAACTGACTTGGACTTTTTATCATGAGTTTCGCTTTACACTTGTATAATTTTTGTAATACAGTTATACGCCAAAATAAGCGCACTCCGAATAAGCGACGTTTTTTTCAAAAACCACTATACTTACACTTGTATATTATGACAAGGGATAGCCAACATAAATAGATATAGATATGCGTTCATTTATTTCAGTCAAACGTGGGCATTGGCAGTCGCGTAGTGGTGGGGGCATTTTCGGCCGAATGTCCACAGATCTTTTTGTAGGCTTTTGTCCGGGTTTTCACGCGTCCCTTGATTCACGATTTGTCTAATTTTTTTAAATCGAAAAAACCCGTCCGCATAAATCCTCCGAATTCGGCTGGGTCAGCCACTTTTGAATGCAGTGGTAGTGAAACATGTGGCTACACTCGCCGGCAATGATCGGACACGCGTCACCCGGTCGATTGCAATCGCCAATGGCGCAGATGGCGTCGAAGTAGTTGCGACAGATTCCGCTAATAATCACTTTAGTACTTAATTCGACTACTAATTTAAAAACTAACCAATGTGCCTCGTCACCCGTCTCCCAGTGCCAACTCGCCACCGTTCGCCATTCTTTAATTTTCACTTTGAATGGCATCTGAAATTAGCTGGTGGTTAGTTAAAAAAGAAAAAAAGGCAGCACTGGGGTTTGAACCCAGGACCCCTTCATTACGAGTGAAGTGCTCTACCACTGAGCTATACCGCCGGTGGTGGGCACTTGATTTTGCTCATATTAGTTAACAGATGATTTACTTGATTTGTTTTTTAATATGTAAGAGCACTAAAATTAAGTTGATTTTGGCTGAACGAGAAATTGGTGTCAAAGATCACAATGACCATTTTTAAAATGGATTAACGGCAGTTCATTCATCTCTCTAATTCTTCGTATTGATGCGCTTCTGCTTGGCGCGTACATTCCAATTCATCATTGCTTGGAGCGTCGAGAACCAGTCTTGATCCTCTTTGGTGATTGTTGGCAGCGAGTATGCACTGGTGACGATGATCAGATCGCGTTCTGAATGTGAGAGCTTATTTAGGGCCATGGGAAACGGGTCACATGTTGGATTTTACAGTGGCTCGAATGAATTTAAAATCAGCTCTAAATACGAAATGAAAGTGACTCTGGCCCTGATTCTCTTGAGCACTGCCGACGCCTGTAGCGAGACATGTCGCGTCAAAGTAGACACGCGTCAACAGTGCCAAGCCGTTTGCGACGCATCGGGCCCGTGCGAGGCGTGGACCTTTGCCAAGTACGAAAAAATGTGCTTCACAAAGAAACGCGCCGGTTGGACGTCAAAGGCGAATTCGAATTTTGATTCGGGCTTCAAGAATCAGGCGCCATACTATGAGATGAATACGAATTTCGCCGGGGGCGATCTCTGGTGCACTCTTTGACTACTGTGAGCCGACAATAAATCATTCGCAATTGCTTATTAATCCGTCTAAAGCTGAGCTCGTCCAAACCTTTGGTAAGCTCCGTACTGCGTCGCCCGTCAATGGACACATAGGCACTGTGCCGCGCCTCGGCCGCCAGCGTAATCTTCAACACGGACTCGGAGGGGACGACGATCGGGCGCGAGTTCAACGTGTGCGGGCAAATGGGCGTAATCAAAATGGCGGGCACCAATGGATGGACCATGCCGGCCCCGGCCGAGCATGCATAGGCGGTCGAGCCCGTTGGCGTTGAAATGATCAACCCATCGCCTTGGACGGCGCATACGTACTTGTCGTTGATGTGCAATTCTGAAATGAAACAGTCACACTTTCCCTGTAAGACATACAAGCAGTGGGCCACTTTGACTTAAGGGTGGGGTCATGTCTAGGTCGATTTTCAGATTTTGTATCCAGCTTGTAGAGTTGACCTTCAGCTTTCCAAAAATGTGTCCCATTTTGAAATCGGGGGTCTAGAACACGAATTATGGTGCCTGGAAGTTAAAAAATAGAGGTCCTGACGAAAATTAATTCAGCGTCACGTGACCTTGACCAATTATTTGTTTTTATTATTAACCCTCACAACGTCAGGCATGTAAATTTACATACAAATGACTCATTTAGTAATAGCCTAGCCACAGATGTGGGCGGCCCTACGTCATCTTCACGTTGTAGGGGTTAAATATAAAGCTGAGAACCCCTGCTTGCTAATCATTCATTAATCAGCTGATTGTCTGCCCGACAACTGTACCAAAAATCGTCTAGAAGACAAGAAAATCTCATTTTTTGACCCGAAAATTTTAGAAAAAGCTGAGTTTCAGCACCTTCCCGTTCGATTCAAAATTTTCTGGTAATTTATTTGAGTTGCTGGGGTCGGGCTTGTATAAATATAAAACTATGGCGAGGGTATCCCCCCATACTGGCGATCTAAAGCTCGTCAAAGTTGGGTCATTTTCTGAAAAATGCATAAAAACACGGAATTGAAAATCAAAAAGATTTTTTATAAATTTCTCGTTGCGATTTTCGGAATAAGCGTCCCCAATTACCCAAACCTGAGCGGTCTGAGCAAATTTGGTGGAGTTCTAATTTTTTGAAAAAAAATTTTCCCAAAATTTTTGCAAAATTTTTGAAATCAAGTAAACTTTACTGAGGATATCGTCATAGAAATAGACTAATCATATGACGTCCTTGGTAGGGATTGCCTACTTTTTAATAATCAAACCCTCCTAAACTCTACAGAACTAGTCTCAAAACACAACATTTGAGTCCCTTTTTTGACTTTTGTACAATACCTGTACAAAAAAGCTTTTAATTACAGTATTTGTCCAAATATCGAAGTTTAAAATGAGCTCATTTTCGCAAAAAAAAACATGACATGTGTTCTCGAAAAAAATTATTTGAGAAAAAAATCACCAAAATAAGGGACGGTTTTCCCGAAAATGCCGAAAAAGCGTCCCTTATTTTGGTGTTTAACTGTAGTTCAAACGACAAGTATCATCACTTTGCTACTAAAAAAACTCAAAAAGCAAAATTTCACCATGTCCATGCTATAGTCTTCAAAATTGCCCGTTCTTTCGCGCATCGTACTATTCAGACCATTGCAATTATTTTTTGTTCTTACGACATGCTTCTATCTCTTACCGTTTTCGAGATAGAAAATGGCCGTGTTGGCAGTTCATTTCACGGTCAATCACACTTGGTAAATAATGCCTCTATTGTGATCGACTGATAGAGCCAAAATGTATCGGACTTTTTTCAGTCAGATGGTGTATAATCCGATGTTCGATTATCTATCAGTTGTGTTTGGCTAATGTCACGAGTAGTGGATAAATCCGCCGACTTTCAAAGATCATCCGGCATTTTTTGCATCAAAAAGTAACCGGTAATAGTTGCACTTCACACTGAGAGATAAGCTTTGGAAACGGTCCCCCGTGATTCTATAGAGATCAGAGATCAGAATTTCGCGTAGAAAAGATGGAACAAATAGATAGTGACCCAGTGGGGTGCACAAACAATCGGATGATTCCAATTGATAATTGAGTGCTGATTTTTTTCCGGTACGCTTTGGGTTGCAGCGTTTGATGGAACAGAGAAAGAGACATGAAATTTCGATCATTAGACTCAGCAAAAAATACGCTTTCCCATAAATACAGTTCATATTCAATGATGTTACAGTATGGCCAATTGTAGTGACTGTATAATCCGGAGGTGATAAAAAATCTCTATAATTTTTTTGAACTCAGTATCATCGATTTGCCCCCTACACTAATTTACAGAGTCCCTCGACTAGCAGAAGTGAACTGCCTGCCATACCCTTAAGTAGTAGAAGAAACTTAAAGGAGTCGCCAGTGCTGACTGACTTTCTTTTTTATAATAGTTCAAGTCTAACTAGACAGCCTTATGTGCTCAGGCCGGTTTGGCCATTTTGGATTATTTAGAATACTTTGACCGGTTTATTTGTACAGTTGTTTTCTTAAATAAGGCAATGAAACGGTAGCCCGATTTTCGCGACTTTTGCCTTATTTAAGAAAAAGGGGGTTGTAGTTTTAAAATAGGTTGATCAGTCTAAGCTAATGCAAATCATTAAAAATCACTCTTTTTATGATCATTCCTGCAAATCTAAAGATAGTTCACGCATCTTTGGCCTAAGAATGCTGGCAATCCAGCTGTTGATTGACGATATTCAAACCAGAGGATTTTTGGAGGGATTGAAATTCGAACAAAAATCTTTTTATCATAACGAAAACTACAGTGAGGGGTCTATTATAACGAGGTCCATTATAACGAGGTTGAATCCCTTGCCCCAAAAGGCCCATTATAACGAGGTCCGTGATTTAACTACTCCGTCTTTTCAAAAACATATCTAAAACTAATTAAAAATATATTTATTTATCTAAAGTCTATTCTTTATGTAAAGTCTTGACTATTGTCATCTTATTTAGTCTTTTAGGTACTGTTTTAAGTATAACGAGGTATTTTAAGTATAACGAGGTCCATTATAACGAGGTCACCTCCCGAAATCACGCAACAAACGATTTCATTGTAATGGACCCCTCACTGTAAAACAAAACGGCATTTATTTGAGGAACATAAGTAAAACGCATTTTTCCAGCTAATGACGGCTCAGAGTTAAGGTAATTTCGTTGTTTCACTTTAGACAAAAAATATTTTAACGCACTTCATTTCTCTCGTTGGGGCGTATTTAGGCTTGATTTATCCATACAACGTCACCATGCTCAACTGCTCACTCGGTTTTTGATGAATATAAATCCGAAAACATATTTTTCTCGCGTATTTATGCTTGAATTTGATTATAAATTATTAAAATCACGGTTTTGGGATGGTTTACGGCCTAATTACTAAAAATTATTGGCAAAAAGCGTGTATTCTCGAGAAAGTTAATAGTGCAGGGTGCGTAGCGCTCGAAAAAAAATCGCTAAAATAAGAGACGGTTTTCCCGAAAAGTGCCGAAAACGTCATTATTTTGGTGTTTAACTGTGAACTTAAAATCGAAATAACTATTTATGAACTTTGAGATAAATTAATTTCGTATGTGACATTTCTCGGGGTCATCATGTTGAGGAACTTCTTTTTATACAAAACTCAATTCTGAGTAAACAAACCATGACCGTGAAAATTCAGATACTGCCGCTATGAACGACTCGCTGAAACCACAACAACGGGAACCCTGATTACTGTATCGGATCAAAAAAGGATCAAGTAATTTTTATTTTTCTGTCTGACTAAAATACAAATTCTTTTGTTTTTATTTGTTTTTTTTTAATTGAATGGTATTTTGGTCAGTTAGAAACTAATTTTGTTTTTTGTACCTTTTCGAAGTCTGCCTGGAGAGCCTCAAAAGTAAGTATAAACCAATGCTTTTTGTTATTTGTGGTTCATGGATGAGTGAACAGTATCGTCGTCCAATTTGCGGGCAATGTGTAAAGCATGCCCATATACAGTTAAACTTGCTTGCAGTATTGATTTTTGCCAAGAGTCAAGAGCGCGCCGATAAGGTACACTGAGTCCTTTCATTGAAGGCCTTTCAAGTTTGCCGCCTCTAACCACCATATCAATTGGTACCTGGTTGACTTTAACTTTTAGAAGAGATATGACAAAGATATTAACCGTTTTGAACTACATGTGTAATACACGGAGTTGAATGTATTCATGAGTCTAACCATTATCAAAACTCTGGCAAAGCGTTATATTTCAGTTACATTTACACTCGGTGGCCAAATAAAGGGACCCGCAACTCAGGGACTTTTTTTCAAAAAAATAAGTCAAAGTCCCTTAAATTCTTCGGCAAAACTAGATCGTATCTTTGTCCCTCAAATTAAGTTTTCAGTTTTCAAATTATCAATAAAATTTCGAGTTTCAGTTCATTTTGACCGGCCAAAAAAGTGAAATGGTCAGCAAGATTGACTCGACTTGGCTAAAAAATGGCCAAACGTGCTTTTGTTGAATAACTATCGTCTCTCAAGAAAAAAAAAGAACATAAAATACGAGTACAGTCACTGCCCTATTATAACGAGCTCGACTCCCTTGCCTCCTAAAACCCTATTATAACGAGGGGTCTATAATTGTGACCCCAAACCCCTTTTATAACCTTGATTCTAGTTTTTTGTTCTTTTTCCGGGTTTAATTCGGTGTTTCAGATTATGGTGACAAGAACTTCATGGCTTAGTTTCAATATAAACTCAGTTTGGTACTGTTTTAGTAACGCAAATACCCCTCGTTATAATAGGGCAGTGACTGTATTTAGTTTTCCGGAATTAGAAAAGAGCGCTATTAATTTTTTCAAAAAACTAAGAGACTGTATGATTCATATAGTCCCTTCATATAAAATGAAATTAAGTGATCAAACCGACTGTATATTTGCACTAATATTCATGGTTCACATACAGTCACTGCCCTGTTATAAAGAACTCTACCCTCCTGCCCCTTTACCCCTCTTATAATGAAGGGTCTAAAATTGTGATCTGTAACCCCTATTAAAACCTTTCAGGCTCGACTCAGTGTTTCAAATTATGGTTACCTTAACATCATTGCTTAATTTCAATATAAACTCAGTTTGATCGAAGGCTGGTGTTCTATAGCATAGCTTGAAAGAGTGTTTTTGACTTTACAACTACTTATCTAGAAGAAAATGCGCTTAGAAAGTGGCCCTCTGATGGCTCGAAAACCGTCCCCAATACCCTTAAAGAATGTCAAAAAATCGTCATTTACTGTTTAAGGGTGATACTCCGTGGATTCGAGTTCGTTACTTAGTTTGTCAAATCTCTCTAGATATTGACAGCGCACCTATGACTAACAAGCTAAATTGTTTGTTTCGCTGTATCCGCTCCCTTTTAGGCGAATGATGATAAACAAGAAGTTTTATTTTTTCATAATTTTTGCTTCGACAGTGTAGAGGAAGGTCAGGCGAACATTTATTATTATTTTTTCTAACTCTAGCACTAATGTGAGCTCGCTGATGAGCCTTCAAAGAAAAAATTGCATGTTAAAAAGTTACTTTTTGGTACATAAGTACTATAAAAACTCTTTATTTTCAAACAACCGATAATAATCAATGTTCTATGGAATATTTACTATCAGTTGAAAAAAAAGAAAATTTTCTAGAATATTACGGGGATTTTATCATACAAGGCAAACTTTGATTAACAAAATGCCCAATCAACCTAATTAGAGACGTCTGATGACGTCATCACTATGCGGAAAAAGAAGCTGGCGTTTCACTTGTTTAGACGAACATGAAACATTACAATATAAATGTTGCTTGTTAGAGTAACTGCGCGTAGAAAGAGGACCATGAAACTCTAAAATCCACGTAGTATCACCCTAATCACCTTAATAAAAGTCTTATCTTCCATTAGTCTTGGCGACTTCTCAAAGAAACTTATACTTCACGTTATGAAACAATACAAAATGTCAATTGAAAGAGAATTGTAAGAAAATATACACAAAATATTCTAGATAAAAATACAACATGAAAACAACTGCAGTGTCAAACTTGACTATAAATAGGGGTCAATATTAAGTTATGTTTGAATTTATTTCGCTTGTAAATTTGAACGGCCAAAAAAGGATGCTGGGGCTAACGTTAAATTGATGTCTTTATAAATATATCAAAAGTGAATAATTAAGTTTATGTTCTATTAGAACCTGACGACTTCTTAAGAAAACGTTAAAACTTCACGTTATGAAATAACTAATCGAAAATGTTAAGCCATCCACGAAGTGTTTGGCCGCGGCATCACTTTTCTCGTAATAGCTTATTTGTTGCAGTCCAATTTAAACAAATTAACCAATTCGCTAAACAATTCCCACGCTCACTTGGTGGCGGTAATAATTGCATCAATATATAAACTTGAATAGAACATGGTTTAATTTTAATTACAACTTGAGATTTTTAGGTTACCAGAGATTAAATATGAGACTATCACTTTTAACATTATGCTCAATGACTATGGCAAAGCCATTCTGGAAGTATGAACAGCCCGAGCGCTTCGTCAAATGGGGCGAGGATTCCATTGGTCAAATGATTGAAGAAGGCTACAGGAATGGGCTCTTCTGATTGGTTAAAAATTTTAAATATTAAAAAGTATTTTAAATATTTTTAAATAACATAGATAGAGCCACTAAAGCACGCCATCGGTGAAACTGCACAATATAGGCGCGTTTTTTAGTAATTAAGATTTTTTTGAAAAATTTCAAAACATTTTTAAAAACACGAGCAATAAAGGCAACGTCGACATGGAGGATCTAATGGGGCCGCGCGGCGTGCTCGTTGGTCGCTTATGGACGATCCAAGCGATTTTTATCAATCCCGAGTCAAAAGTAGGACTTTTAATAATTTTAAAAAATTATAAAAAAATTCTAGAAAAAATTCTACTGCATTATTCACCTGACCAAGGGCCGCGGTGATGACAAGCGTATCCTGTCGTGTGAAGAATATCGATTTTAAATTTTTCAAAAAAAA
>SCLD01026525.1:0-42182 GCA_004367895.1 Oikopleura longicauda
GGAAGTTACCGGAAAATTTGCATAGTAAAAGGTTAACGGAAGATTCAATGTCGGTGTTTCTGGTCACGTGATTTGATAAATATTTTCCTGGTTGGTTAAACCATCAATCAAATACACAAATTAAAACGCAAATTCCGTTTGTACTTTCCAAGTGCAACTTCTGATTGAGCAGATATCACTCAAAATTACTGCAGGGAGAGTACATTGACACAGATAAGAGTCGTTTGTTGAGCAGAACCAGCTCGTTATCTGACTGTTAATTTTTTCCCATGAAGCATTTCTTATGACTCATAACCAGTGCTGTGATATATCTAAGCATAAGTTTAAAATATGCAGACGGCATCATGCCGTTCTCCAGCACCTTAAGCCCACCTGAAATGATACGGTTAATGTTGAACCATTTTCTCATCTGCGCTCTAACCCCATATGACCCATGACCCCATGTGCGACCCCTTCCATGTGGTCTTAAATTTTGGAGTATAAAAAACAACTCGAAAACTATCAAATCATTAACAATAATATATTCCAACACAAAAAATTTACAAAACATCACCAAATATTTTTAAAAATGGAAATTTCAAGAGACCATAAAAATACGGAAAAAGAAATCGAACTTGCTTTGGCTATTTTGGCTCAAATGATTCCAACTCAAATTCTGGAAGAAGCAAAACGAAATTCTTTTGATGATGCCGAACTTATTCTTGCCGCTACCCTTAACTATATTAAATCACTTCAATACTGTCTTGGTGATATTTAATAAATAGAAAATATACAATGATAATATTTATTGCACAGTATAATCCTTTCGGTTTGATTTGACTTGGTTAAAAATGAAGTAAGATTTTAGACTTTTGGTTAAAATGACCAGATTCGGGCCCATTGGACCTTAATGTGGTCAAATCTAACCGCTAAGTAGAAATCTGTTTTTGGCTCGAGCAGCTATAAAGTACAATGACACAATAAATGAGCTGAATTCGGCATATATTAAATAATCTATGGGGTAATATGAGTATGATTCAAACTACCCACGACAGGGATTACTCCTCTTCATTTTCAAAAGCTTGATAACCACGTTGCCGCGATGCTTTCGATCCATAATTGGGATCAAAATCAGAATCCAAATCTAGTCCCACTTTGTATGTTGCCTTTTGACCAATTCGAAGTTCCAAATTCGAAAATTTAATTCCATATCCAAAATAGATAACTCCTCCTGAATAAAACTTTCATAAAATATGAATTTCGAGTTTGTGTCTGGATAATTTTTAAACTTGCTCGAGTTATTGGAAGTATTCAAATTCCGTTTAATATCAGAACTTCAAGCACCGGGTAAATGCAAAACGGTAATTTTGGGTCTGATTTAGTTGGAACACCAAAATAATGAAGCGCAGAATTCGTACTACGGATTCGAATAGGTAATAGTTTAAGTCCTTCCACTTACCAATAATGCACCATACGATAAATCTTATCCATGTGACCATCGAAAGCCGACACATTAAGAATATATTTGCCATGATCGCAACAATTGGTAAAATTGGGACAAATGGCACCATGAATGGCAATTTCGTTCTTAAGTTATATATTGGGTGGTTCATTCTTGAACTCAACGGTTACGTCTCAACTCTTGACATTTGAACTCACCTATTCGGAGGCAGCTGCCATATTTTTAAAATAAAATAAAGTAAAACACAACTAGATGGAATAAAAAGTATCCAGTGAATTGTTGAACTGAATATTTTGAGCACAGAGAGAACATTGTAAAAGAATGCATATGCCACTTAATTAATTTTTAAAGGGATATTGTGATAATAACCTAAATTTTTGACCGATTTAGACCGAATAAACTTATTTAGTTGATACATACAAATTGAAACACATCAAAAGCACTTCAAAAACAAACTTTCGAAAAGTTTATAACTCCTATGTGTGTCAGTTTGTGACCAAATGTAAAACTCTAATGTGGAAACCCAATAAATCGGCTCAAAATATCTTCAAATGGTTACATACCAAATCGTGAGATGTCAGTAATGGCTCTCTGCCCGGTTTCTTCAGTTGGATTGTCAGTCACTTTAGGTAGTCCAAGTGTAATTTGGGTCCAAACAACCGCTGGCATACATTTATCGAATAGAGCGCCAAACCAAGTCGCTTTGTCTGACATTTCAGCAGTCTGCCCTTCTCCATCCCCCAATGTTCCATATCCTTTACCACTATCTTCAACTAGAATTGTTCTGTCGTCCATATCAAATGCTCTATTTGCCGTTTCTCTCTTAAATTAACATATTATATTGTCAATTTTTCGAAAGAAACCTTTTGTGTAAAACTTACCTCTGGAATATCATCGGTTTCGTCTTCATCGTCAGCCATTCCCCTGTCTAGAGTTACACTTGGTTGGTATCGAAGGATAAGAATTGAAATGGCTACCAACGTATAGGCCAGTAGTGTTCCAATCGACATCATTTCTACAGATGATTAAGGTAAAAAATGACCAAAGTCAAATGTCTTACCGATAAGATCTCGTAATGATACAATAAGAGCCAAAATAGACGCAAATAGACCAGTTATAATGGTGGCAATCAATGGTGTTCCTGTTGGTGGGAATATATGAGAAAGAAAACTGAAAAGGAGGCCATCAGAGCTCATTGCATAGATGATACGTGGCATTGGAAATAGTGAACCCAATAATGATGCTGTCAAGGCACAAAATGATCCAATACTGATGATATATTTTGCCTAAAGACAATTTTTATTTGACATTGAGATATATACATGTTTATAGGTTTAACACATAGACTATGTGACATAGTCTACCAGCCATTTTTCACCATGTTGGCAAATTATGAATGACTTCAAGTTTCGATGAATTTTATCTGATAGACTATGGTTAATCCGCTCTCTTTCTGGATCCACCCTAAAATGATCATATGATATGATTCATGGTGATCAACTGTTCTTATCTCCGAATTAAAGATCAATTCAACTGCCTCGAAATGGGTTTTAAACCCCTTTTGTTTGTTACGTAAACGTTGAAAGTGTTACATCTTTGTCATGGTTTGAAAGCGGAGGGCATATTCCCGATGGTCATTTCTGCATGGGGCGGTATAGAGAGGACGACCATCGAGAAGACCCACCCCACTTTACTATTTGTGATTAAAATGTACCTTGCGTAAGAATTCATGGCATGTTTCCCCTTTACATCGATCGAACATTTCTGTCAGAGGTGCCTCACTGTCAATGTCATAATATCGATCCGTTAAAGTCAGCATAATCGATGTCGTTGAATAGCACTAAATTGAGTTTGACATATTTGATACCAAACTGGTACTTTTAATAGATAATGAACTATTTACTCACAACTAGGCAAATAATTAAGGAATACACAATTGCTTTGGGAATTGACTTATGGGGCTATAAAAGGTTTTTCGCTATTTATTATTAATGTGACTCCTCCTTTCTTTTAATACGAATCCTTATCGTACTACTTAGTTTCTGTAGTATAAATTTCATATGTTAGAGTGGATTCGCAGACAATGTTTGTCCTTAATCATTTTAGAATTAACCGTGATAGCGCGTTTAAAAAGAATGCGTTTTTTCACGAATATTTCGTGGTAAAAACCTTCATATGAATATGGACTGAATTCCGTTGAAAATTCAATATGATTTATAACTTATAAATTATAAGAGCTTACAAAATTGTCTGCGAATTCATTTTGAGCATCATGTACACCTTACAATCTTCAGTTAGCGTTTTAGGAAATGGATTGTTAAGATGTTCAGTCCAGATATGCACATATACAGTATGTGACATACTTGTCTAAGCTAATTGGTGAATAGCTATTAGTTTACTGTAAGACTGTACCTTATCGATTATAAAGCTGTATAGAATAGGTCTTAAAAGATACTAGCGCTCAACCATTCCTTTTTGCATTCTTCACCAGTTGTTGCGATAATATCAAATCCGATATAAGCATAGAATGCAGTTGCAGCACCTCTCATAACACCTTCCCAACCATAAGGAAGAAATCCTCCATCACCATACATTTTCATTTCCGCAGCGGAAAGATTTTTGCCATCCGGATTCCAGTCAGCAGCAGTGAGTGCCCAGTTTGCCGGTTGAATTTCAAATAAACCGCCAACCATTATACCAGCCCAAACAATTAAATTCGCAATATTTAGAACATTGTTTAGCATCATAGAATTTTTAAGACCTGCACCAACAATGATAACCATTATTATACAAATTAACATAGCTAATAGATCGGGATATGAATTTTCGTCCGCTCCTAGTACAAATGTTACCCTCCCATATCAGGAGTAGGAAGTTCCCTACCTTCCCATGGTTGGTGCATGCGACCGAGTTTCTCTAGACTCCATTTTGATATTGACCGATTGGTTAGGGAGTCAATCATAGAAGATAAAGCAGATGCACCAGAAGCAGTACCGATTAGATATTCCAAAATAAGATTCCAACCGATAAAAAAGGCAACAAACTCACCAACTGTTACATAACTAAATTCAATTATTATTTGTAACCTATCCGGTTCGCCACCCGATTTCATTCGAGCTCTTCAAGGTGTGAATTTATACAATGAGGTCATGAGTTCATTTGTAATGACAGTCTAAAGAGTAGTTTATCTGTTTCTTTTAACCTGTAAAATTAATTCCCATTGGATCGATTAGTCGAACCAAGGTCACAAAACATCTAATTGATTTTCAATATACCTTATTTGACTACCATAATCACTGTATGTCTAAAACTCACTCATCCTTATAAGCATTACCGAGTAAGAATCGATCAAGTTTCAGTATTTGCAAGTTTACCTGTACGTGTAGGCCGAGCCGGATGTTTTTGGCACTCTGACACCAAACTCTGCATAACATATACCAGATAGGAGACTCGCCACGCCTGCAATTATAAATGATAAGACCACACCAGGACCGGCCAGACGTTTGGCAATGAGACCAGCAACAACATACATTCCAGTACCATTACAGGATCCAACACCAAGTGAAGTCAGATCCCATGTTGTTAGCAGTTTTTTTAATGACAATTCCTCGCCAGGTTCTGATGAGGCTTTTGAAATATCCTTCTTTCTTAATATTGATGCTCATTTCTCGGCCAAGTATCGGTCATATCCCGGTTGAAAACAGCTAATATCTCGCTCAAAAATGAGATTTCTCGTTTTTGGTATGGAAATAGTTAAGATAATAGGCGGCAAGATTATTTGTAGATAATTACCTTGTACATTGGTATTGAAGATTTTGTAGCGTTTCACGGAACCCCATTTTCTCTGTTGTTTCCTTTCAGCCTGTCTGGCAATATAATATTGACGGAGTTTTTTTAGTACTTATAATTTTGAAAAAAAAAAACAGATTCAATGTAGTTTATCTTCACTTTTTGTCATTTCTGCGTTCGAATGAGACACGGGATGATATTCAGAAATGAAAATCGATGTTCCTTTTTTCACCCACATCAGCCTCGAACCCACACTAAGAGAGGTGATGTTCTACTCCTCCTCCCTTTAAACCTTATCCAAACCAGACGTACCGATGAGCCCAAATCGATTTGTCCGACAAAACCCCAAATACTTGATCGCATATCGAGCCCAAATCTCCATATAATCCCAATTATACCATAACGTGATATAAACCATATGCAGAGAGTCCGAGAATCCAATTTATTTTCGACTAATAATACTTAAATTGATCGACAAAAGCCGTAAATAAAATGCCATAATTTATATACAAACTAATTCTACGAAGAATCCGTATACCGTATACGGTATACGTTTGATACTGAACTAAAAGCCTCCTTTTTTCCATTATTGCAACTTTATTATTTTGTATTTGCCCCTAGTTCCTTTGGTATTAAAAACAATGATTTGCATCTATTGGGCTATCTGGTCTAGTGGTCAGATGCCCAATCTCGGGGACTCGACGCTCGGGAAAAGCGGGTTCGAGTCCACCAACAGGTAAGTTCTCTTTCATCGGATATGATACAGGTCAATTTCGCGCCTGTTCGAATACCCAACCATCAATTAAACCATTAATAATTGACTTAGTTCTAGCCTGGAAAAAACTCTTTGTGATTCTGTAATGGTTCATCACCAAGGCGGCAGCGTGAAGAGTTTCTCCATTCAAGCTTCGTTACAGGAGCTTGCCGATAGCCAAGGCTTGGCATCGATAATGGAGTTTTTACCAAAATTATTAACAGTCTGGAATCCAGACTCTGGATACGCTTAGGCTTTCCACAACCAAACACCTTTAACATAAAGTTTTATGTTGGAAACGAATTTGTATGTTAGAAATACGTTCAAAACCCCCAATAAATTATATTCTACATCTTTTGACGATATGTGTGTTTAAATCGGAAATTTAATTTTTAATCGGTTAATTGTCGGATCATCAAGAGCTTTTACCGGTTAAAGCTTAAAATTGTGGTACAATTTAAATGCTCTACAGTATTTAACGATGTTTGAAAAATAAATTATGTGTATCAAATTGAAGCTTCAAATCAAAACTTTTATTTTAGGAAGAAATGAAAACTGGTTTGAATTTTTGTGGCCGAAATAGAGATATTTTATATCAAAATTAAATAACCGGCTGGTTAACCACCTCTTCAGTCGGAACTCAACTTTTGATTGCATTTTTGAAAACTTCTTGGAATTTTGAATCAAAACCAATCATCAGGTTGAGTTGGTCGAGGTAGCTAGCGGATTGCTAGCTACTTGAAAACTGATTGCAATTTTCAACATATCTCCATTTTTGTCATTTTTCGTATAATCCCATGAACTTTATTAAAATGCAATAAAACAGCTGGGTTTCGGATGAGATGGCGGTTAACCAGCCGGTTATTTAATTTTGAAAGTATAAAATTTCAATTTTGATCTGGTGGTTGACTTTTTTTCAAATCTTGATAAGTGCAATCGATTCCTCGGATAAAATTAAGTTCGGGGTGGAAATTTGCTCAATATATTCGAACGCACAATCTGAATTTGTGATGATAGAAAATCTAAGAGAATTTTACCTAGTTATCTTGTCTTTGGGACCCAATATTTGGTTTACTTTTCAGAGTAAACGTTTCTGTTAAGCTTATTCAGATAAACATTTTTATAGTAAAAGACAGTGATGACATAATCAGACAGGATTGAGGTAAAAGATACCATATCATATGCCGCATATCAGTGGTAACTCATCGCGTTTCCATAGTCTCATTTTGGAACATACGGAATTTATTTTGAAGGCTTCATTAAAAAGTTTCTAGAACATCAATTTTTGAAAATTCGAAAAATGTTTCAGTTAAAGGTTCAGTTTAAAGGAGCAACCGATTCAAGAATGAGAGGCGATGAATCGAGTATAATGACTTATTATAACGAGATTTGTAACAAAAATGGACGTTTTGAAGAAACAAATGACGAACAGACACTCTGTAATGATTTTGGTCCTTGGGTATGGGCTAATGGAATACAGTATTTCCATGATTATAATAAACGGTAAGTCGATTAAATTTACTATCCGGACAGACCCGATAAAATCTATTTAGCGATGAAATCAGAATAAACCCAGTACCAAAAAGTATTGAAAGCGTTTCAAAGGAATTGATCAAGTTAAAATGGGACTCGCAAGATCTTGAATGCTTCAATGGATTTGGTCCTTGGATGAAACCTGTTGGCTTTGAGGTAATTTAACTGACAATAATTTCGGTCACTAAAAATGTCTCTTTCCGTTTAGCCGCCAGTGGCAAATAATCTTCCGAATCAATCTAAGAAGAAAAAGAAAAGGGAGCCGATTACTAGACGCGATACAAAATCCGTTACAGATGTGAATAAAAGTACTAAAGAGGAAACAGGAATGGTTCATAAATTTGTTGACTCATGTTTGCAGTGAGATGTATGGTAATGGTTACCGTTTACTAGGTGTGATAGAAAGTGAATAAAGTTCAATAGTGAACTATTTAAGATCAACAAAACGAAGCCGATGTGACTGATATAGTTGCACTCTCGTCACATAAAACACATTCAACTCCAGTGGATCCAATCGAATTAAAAAAACGACTTGTAGACCTTTTAATTCAGAGAACAACTAAAGGAGATCAACAAGCCCTTAAACTAAAGGTATGAGGCTCGTTCTTATTCACTAGATGAGGCTGCCTGATTTAGTCCTTGACGATCATGAAGCTGGTACTAGAAAATTTTTCAAAAGGACTCTCCATAAACGGAAAGAAATAACTCCATTTCAAGGGAAATGACATTAACCCTTATGCTTTAGAAAGCCGTGGTAAAACCAATTCAAGTAAATCGTCCCCATATTGGGTATGGGGCGACTGCTAGTTGGCATGCTAGTATGCGAAATATACTACCTCAATACGTTCCATGTGAAGGTGGATATGACCACGTCCATCATTTTCCTTTGCCGGGACCTGGTGAAAATCTTGAACTTCAACGTCGACCACAACCACACCCGCTTGAAAATATTGACTCTGATAAAGGCGTAAAGCTCCCTCCAGTTACACAAATGGTGACTCATAATGGGAAAGTGAGCTGATGATAAAACTTATGTTCAAGTCCGAAACAGCAGGTAATTTTTTAAATGACGCTGACCCTCTAACTCAAATTTGTTTCAGCGTACTGAATATTATTCGATCGGAAAATTCAAAAGTGGACACTGGACCTGATAAGTTGACAAGGCGAGGGCGTAAACTCGGCGATCTGAGTCATAATACAAAAACTGAATGTGTAAAATCTCGCGGAGGTGCGTATAAAAACTGATATCAAAATTATATTAATAAAGCTCAACTGCTCGTACAACAAAAACTGTGCATCAACACGAATTTATAGTGAGCCATATTTATTTACAGTATACAATCGTCACTCCCAGGCGGCTGCCTGACCTTTCTGACAACTAGCGGCAGCATTTTTTGTTTTTGGCAGAAATGATAATTGATAGAGGCACACATTGGTAGAAGAACGGCTCGAATAACATAACATAGACTTACAATAGGAATATGACATTATTCTATCAATGTGTACGGGATGTTGTAGGGAGAAAACTATGCTGCTCTGATAGGCAATGAAGTCTTCATCGCATTTTGTTCTCACATCCATGATTATGCTGTTGCAAAATAAATAGAAAATTGACACCCTTGTGATAGGATTTGGCACAAGGACGTGCCTGGTGCATAATAAACGGAAATGTTGATCGTTGACCAAATGAATTTGACATAAGGTCATATGATCAATCTGGAAGTGAGTTTCAAAACATTCCAAATTCATCTGATCGACAACCAGTAGGTCTTTTTTGAAAGGCGTGGTCGATTTAGGAAAACTTGATCCTAATCAACAGACAGAAAAGAAGCCGAAGTAGAAAAAGAAGGATACACAGCCTAAACGGAAGACCTTTTTTAGCAAATGTCCGCGGAGACTCCATGAATAGATGGAGTTGAGGTAGCACAAGTCTGGTGAATTAAATGAAAAAATTTCCTTTGGTGAATTTTGATCGTGTTTTGATCTTGTGCACACTTCCATCCTTACCCTCGAAATCTTGGGGTTTGCACATTCTTGCTTCAACAAGGTGGGATGCACCTTCCCAGTGGTTGTATGCTCGTTCTGCGCGAAGACTTGCAAGACGAACTGGAGCTGGCTCAGAGATACTAAATAAGAACATTAAATAAATAACATAATACCATCTGAATTTCATATTCTGAAACGTACCTCTTTTCACATCGTTTTGAATCGAGCGTAAGAGCATTCGTCATTTTTACAACATTATCAAGCTCGAGATCATTGTCATCGTGAAGGACTTGATAAAATGTCGGATTGACTGTACCAATACCAGCGTGTGAGCAGAGATGGAAGTGGAATGAGTCAGGTGTACCACCACCATAACCAGTCATTGCAGTACCAGCTGGGACATTTTTACCTTCTCCAACCATATCCTTTTCATTGGCTGCGAACATCTTCTGACGATGGTTTCGGACAGTACAAATGAAAGTGATTCCAGGTTTGTAATCTGATTTCCAATCTTCCAAAATCTTTCGGATTGCTAAAATTTTAAAGTAGAATCAGCGTTTCATCGAATGAGTCGACTTACCTAAGAATTCATTCTTCAAAATAGTTTGAAGACTTCCTACACTAGCGCCACCTCTATACCAAATTATTTTTGATGGTGGTTGATTAGCGTTTGCATCCAAAAATGACGTGATCATGAATTTGACCGCAGTTTTCATATTTTCATATGGGATGATATTTAGTCGGGGATCTTGATGCACAGCAGTATTCACGTAGCCAGTTGCACCTATGACAATTATAAAAACAATGAAATCATAAACACAGGATGCTTACCCGGTTTGGTAGTGGCTGAAAAGCCGACCATTGTTGGTTTTTGTTCTCCAGGTGGCGAGTGAGTGAATGAGCAACCTACAATCATGATAGGAACTGGTGAATCTGGTAGTGGCACATCAACTTTCCAATTCGTTCCACCAAGCTTTTCATTCAACTTGAGCCAGATTCCATGTGCAATGTCACATCCCTTACCACGATGCTTATTTTCGAGATCTTTGCAGACACTCTTTTGGCGAACAAATTGAGTCAAGCCACCAAATTTGGTTTCACAGACCATTTTAATGACTTGATAATTTTCTTTTGATTGGTCACCAGATGATCCGTTGCCACCACAGAGAAGAACGAAATTCAATGCAGCTGAAATTTTTGTCAAACCAATATCAAATCACAAAAATCATGTACTTACAGAGATCTTTATTTTGCTTTTTCCAATCTCCTTCAATTTTGTTGTAGAAGTCTTCGTAACCTCTGACAGCAATCTGTTCCAAAGGACGACCGATCTTGACTCCTAATTCTTGGCCAACATTCATAAAGGCAGGGCACCATTTTTGTTCAAAATCATCTCTGGTGCAGCCATCACGATCTGGGCGACTATTATCATCTCCGATAAAGATTGAAATCCATTTCAGGTTTTCTTCGGGACAGTTGAAAAACTTTTTAGTTTTCCATTCACCATCTCTGACCTGATTAAAAACGTTACTATAGATTGTCAGGATAATCTTAACATTACCTTGATTTCACGGTTGTCCCCATCGAGAATAACAGGAGTGTCCAGAACAGTGGCTTCAGCTCTCATTGGAGTACTGTCAACTTTGAAACCAAATTCTTTGTCCAAATTGGGGTCCCCATAAAGTTCCTTATCCGAGACCATACTTTGGATAGTCTGCAGTCTCTCTGGAGCAGGTTTCGCTGAAGCTCTGATGAGGGCTGCCTTGTGAGCTTCCCTTTCAGTCTTTGGTTTTTGTCCGGGCACCAATTTACAGACTTCTGCCGGGAATGAGATGTGTTCACGGCCTTTTTTGACTTGGATTGCTGGTAATCGAGTATTTCGGAGAGATCGTCCTTCTCTTTTCAATTGATTATTCCAGTAATCAACAACATTGATCATTCGTCCAGAGTCACGATCTTTGAAACTTTCACGATCGCATGGGCCTCGACTGAACCGATCAACCTTGTAAAACTTGCCATCTGGTGTCTCAAAGGTCAAATGCTTGACACTTTCGGCCAATGCCATTACATTGTTACCATAATCCTCCATCAACTGGTCCATAGGGGCGGAGCTCATTACCATGGCGAACGAGACTAAACAAATCATCAGATAGGTCGCCTTTGACTAATTTCAATACTTACTGTCGGCATTCAATGTCAAATAGTTGACATTGCCCAACTCAGTTTTCCAGCTGGAGATTCTTGTCGATTGAACAATTCCATTCCAGCATTGGCGACCATCAATCAATGTTGGATGATTCATTCGAACATTCGCATTCGTTGGAAACATTGCTCTACCCTTTGACACAAAGCTGAAACCAAACTTACTTGCCATCAATATTTTATATTTTGTCCTACCTTGATCGGTTAGCAACGTCAGATTTGAGAATAATGTCAATGACTTGCATGACATCCGATGGGTGCTGATCCGAATTTCTTTCGAGGTAATCTTTCACTTTTTCGAAATTGAGTTCGTGGACTTTCTTGAGAGAAATTTCGCAATCTCGGGGTTTCTTTTGACTTGTGCACTCAATTTGAGCCTAAAAAAGAAATAATAAAAGAACCGCTTGTAGTTTATTGGGGTCAAAGACAAAAAATACTTACAAAAACATCCTCGTTTTCTCGAGCACCACGTAATTTTGGGTGATCAATTTTATGCAAAAGTTGATTTGAGATTAGAAGATTTTCTCCGTCGTATTTGAGCCCATTTGTTCCCAAAGCTTTTGACAAGTTCTCAATGAGATTACGATTGTCTTCTCGTTTCAACGGCTTGTCGAATTTACCAGATGTGAGTGGCTGGAACGCGACTTCATAGATTCCAATCATCCGGCTCGGATCAGTAATTTCGATTTTGAATTGATTCTGCAAAATATCAATTTTTCGTCCGGAGATTATTTGCTTATCAGCGGACAGTTTGGCGAGTGGGATGTCCTCGACAGATCGTGCTTCTTCAACTAAAATAGATGTGAGAAAACCGTCAAATGCTAAAGTCCAGGTTAAGGATCCTTCTACTTACCAGCTCGACGTTGGTCATTATTTTCCAAAGTGCAGAACTTGGTTTTTATAGGATTGTAAGCCAGTTCGTTCATCGCTTTAGTCCTTTCAACTTCACGTCGTCCGGGACAGTCCTGTCGATCCCAATCCACGGGCTCCGGACGATCACGTTTACCGCCAAATCCACCTCGGCCACCGCCGCGACCTCTTCCTCTGCCCCGTCCACCACCACGATCACCACCGCGTCCTCTGCCACCTCCTCGGCCACCACCTAAAAGCATGTGTGTTATTAATTCAAAAAAATCTAGGATCTACCGTAACCGCCGCCATCTCGTCGCCGATCATCGTATTGTGATCTTGATCTGTCGCGATCACCCCCACCACGTCGGTCATCGTAATTGCTTCTTCCTCTGTCTCGATCGTCACGACCACGATCTCGGCCGTATCCTGACATTGTTACACCCGATTTATATTATCTCTAAATAGATAAGCATTATCATAAAAATACTGAACAGGATCTGATATTTTCGAAAGTAACTTGTAAAAATGTCGAAAATTTTCTATTACTCGTCGATCACATTGAGTATATCAATATCCGCCGTTTTTGGAATTTCACTGTGATTTCATAATAAGATGGTTCTCTCGACGAGTTTATGTGGTTCATCGCATTTTTTACCACGTGGTTTATCCGAAATCGCCCACGCTGACTGTACATCTCGAAAACATGGAATGAATCATTCTGAATTACATACGATGAGTCATTGTTAGTCATTGGGCTTATGATGAGAATGAAGGCCTTTGTTGAAGAAATGAACTTGGCATAAACTTGATGAGTCATCAACATGAATCATGAGCAATTTTGAACAGAAAAATTAGATTTTTGAATGCTGGAATTCTAAATTTTGATTGGCGAATGAATAATCCGTCCCAAAGCATCCAGATTTGAACTTGATGCAACGAATAAAGCTCGAGGCAAATCGTCAACCATTTGAACACTGGAAACAAGTCCATTGCCAGTCGTATAATTTAATGTTACTTTGAGCGGTCATGTTTAAAGATTGGGCTAGAGATCAGAATTTCAAAAATTATTAGTCTATTGATTTGTTCGTTTTCTCTTTTGAGCCGTCGTAAAATCATATATGATATATGGCTCGTTCAATTAGAATGAGTCATTTTACTTTTTTAAATATTTACTCATAATCCTCCGTAAATTGGTACTGAATTTGACTAGTTTTGAAATTCGTTAAAGTAATTCACTGTAAGACTCACAGTATGAGGCAGTATTTAAATACTAAAGTATTGGCATAGAGCCAAGCCAAGTTGAACTTTTGACTATAAAATGACCTTTTCCTTTTGGTAAAGTAATCCAAGTAGTCTTCATTGGTATCAAAACAATGTTAATAATCTTGGTTGGATCTTCAGGTAAAAGATGAAATTCTTCAGAGGCAGCTGAAGCCAATTTAAGATCTTGGTTTTCCTCTAATGCAATATTGACTGTCAAGATTTCGTTCAAAACTTCAATTCCAAGGCTCAAAAACACTTTGCCTGGGGGGTTCAAATGCTTTTATCCGATCAACCGGAAAATAAATAGTCCGACAACAAATTTGAAGCTGAACATATTACAACTTATATTGCAATACCGTAGTTGTGATCTTACAGCGACGAATTTCGAGCCTTTCCGTTAGTGATAGATAACTCTAAATTGAAAGGTTGATGAAGTTTAATTTCTGAAGGTAGATTTGGCTTCACTTTAATTGCCTTGTCCGAATCGGGGTTGGTGACAGGCAAGTAACCAAGGGGTGCCGTGTGAGAAAATAATTCATTGGGGACGTCTGATCGGGACCAATAGATTTGAATTTTCGAAAGGTCAAGACTGGCCGAATTTTCGTCACGTTCACCAGTTTGACGTAAGAAGAATATCGCTTTTTCGATATTTCGACCACTTTATGAGTCATATCTATGACCCTGGGTTAAAAAATCTGTTGCGGTCAAAACAACTTCCTTGACATGAATCATGTTGGTTTAGCTCTAGATTATCCATATTTTCTGTATCTTCAATTGTTTCCAAATATTTGGTTTTTGAAAAACATATTTTCGAAATTTTAATTGGTATCGAAGTGACCGATTCGACTTTGATTAAACTCAAAATTGAATGGCCAAGAGGTGGTGTGGCCAGAAGAGGGCGGAATAAATCTAAAATAACAATTTTCACAAAAATTGATTTTTATTCATGAAAACGAAACATCTGACCGTCTTGAGAATATCAGAAATTGACGGTCAGACTCGAATGGTTGGTATTGAGTACGTGACAAGATCTCGTTTTAATCAAAGTTAAAGGGGAAACCGTTTTAAATACCTGTTGCGCACTTGGAACCGACTCGAACTGGTTTGACCAATGGTAATCTCAATTCTGCCCGTTTTGAACTTGAGTGACTAATTTTCTCACTATCACCGCCCATGGCAGCTCGATACGTTAGATTTGCAACAACTAAACTACATGTTTCCTGTTCTATTTGACCCGTATGTTTAATCCAAAATGAAATTTTTCCACATTTTTTCAAGTTTTCAAAATTCAAATGTTGACAAGGGTCTTTCATCAATAAATCTTGCTGAGAAAAGGATGCTGATTGATAGGCACTTTCAGTCAACTAGCTTCAGAGTCTAACAGGCAATCAGAACCTTGCCTTTGATCTTTCAATGAGTGATTCTTTGTTTGTTTGTATTGTTATTTTTGCGTCGCCTTCAATATCATCAAAAATATCAAAATCGAGAGTGATTTCTAGAATTTCTCCTGTATGAAGAACTTTTGGATTCTCGAACTCAAGTTTTGCTTTTGGCTTTGGGGGAAGGATTTTACAACTTTTCAAGGTTTTTTTCAACAGTCAGGGAGGAGACTTAAAATTGGCTGATGATCGAACCAAACCTTTGGGCAAATGTTCGCGATTTTTCAACGGGACCAATGTGAAGACTTTTGTGTTGACTTATCCATGAAGTCATCGGCAATCGGTCGCCAGATTCAACCGGAAGTCGATTTCTATCAATCTGGAAAACAACGCCACCACAATAAAGATTAATTTCCTCAAGAACAAGAATTTTTTCTGTTATCGGTTAAAGTCATTTTTTATTAACGTGTCGGGTAGATATTTAAATTTCTTAAGAAAGTAATTTTCTTAAAAGTATTGTTAAAAATTTATCCGGTCCTGATAAATCTGAATTTGCTTTAAGTCTGAATTGAATTGATTTTGTTGATTCCGGTGCGATTAAAATTGGCTCTGGAATCGCGATGATCTTTACGATATCAAAATATTCTGATCTAAAATAGTTGCACTGACCTACATTGATACTACACGCTAAATTGACATTTTCCTGATTAAAGTTACTCATGTTGAATGATCCAGAGATCTTATCAATTGAAATTTCTGCTGGAGAATTATTTCGAATGTCGAGATTAACTTTGACTTCATCACCATAACGATAGGACGGTTGCGAAAACTTGAATTTAGCAAAAATCATCAGGTCTGGCGACAGGTTGGGCACCTAAAATCAAGTAAAATAATATAAGGAACGGTCATCACTGGCCAGAAGACTCAAAATCACTTACGATGAGCTGGATAGAGTTTTTTAGACTTTGAAAATGTTCAAAATATTCTATTTTTGTTTCTTTTTGAATAGATTCTTCTCCGAGTAAGTTAATTAATGCAATCATAGTTTTTTCTTGGTCCGATAAGTCTGTTGCACATTTATACATGAGTTCATGACATTTAATATGAATATCTTTCCAACTTGAATCAAGCAGTTCGTAACATTTGTAAATTAAGGTAAGTGCTCGCTGTTTAGCTTCTTTATCATCGGTTCGAAGATATTCTTCAACCATCATAATGAGTAAATGTGGTCGGAATCGAGAATATCCAACATTTTTGAATTCAGCATTAGCCTTTGTTGAGTTAACGCTTAGTTCAGGCTCATCATGTGATTACATCGTAATTTTAGTTACCTGTATATCTAAGTTGTGTTTAGAAAATATCACGTATAAGCCCGACTATTCCCGGTAGGTTCATTAATTTCCGTTAGAAATTTTTCCGAATTAAAATTACTTTCGGCATTCCCCATTTTTATTCTCTTGACCTTTTATTTATTAATATTTGAAAAACTTCCAACGAAAAGAAAATCAAAATGACAGATTTCATTTTTGAAAGTTTTCTCAGCAAAATATCAATCTCAGTATCAATTTTTTTTGGCTAACTATTCCTTGTTAAGTGTCTTTGTTATCTGTAAAGAATGGTCGACATGGCATTCTTTGTGCTGTAAGATAAACATTGCAATCAGTTCATTTTGTTGTATCAATTCCGAATTCATTGTGTCCCTCCATGTCCGTTCGCCGAAATAGGCCTGTGATCTTGCAGTAATATCGTTTGCCGGACACTTTTGTTGTAGTACTTGTGCCTTTATTTGTCTTATGAAATTCGCACGATCCTTTTCAAATTTTGCAGCCTTCAAAAAATAAAATGCAGCTTGTCCATTCACGCGAAGACCATGTGTTGTTTCAGATAATAAATCGGCATAAACTCGATTCTGATTGGCCACCCATGCAAAATGCTCAAATCCGAGCTCGGGGGGTCCTTGGTTTCGTGTCCAAAACTCAATATGTCGAGCAAGCTTTATTAATGATATTTATATAAATCTTGGATTGACATTTGCTGGCATTTCACCCTTAAAATCACATCAGTTCCTGTTTGAGTCCAAAATCACGTTGATAATATGGTGCAACGGTTAAATATATTTTGATCAGCTTGAAATTGACCAACGTTGCAAAAGCACGAACCTGAGAATGACTTCGGATATCTATTTGAACTGCATCAGATGTCAACCTTGAATAGCAGTGTTTGTAAAACGTCAACGCTTCCTCCATTGTACGCCTTATTTCGCAATAAAATGCTAATTTGAAAAGATATCGGCAGTATAACAAGGGATGCATTCTTGATGCATTCATTTCTTGTTTCATTTTGACTTCCATAATCTCGGCATCATAATAATTATGACTTAAAGGTCGGTTAGGGTAAGGCTAAAGAATACAGTTGCAATTAGGTTTTTAAGTTTGGGTTATATTTAGGCGAAGTTGGAGTAAGAATTCCAAACAAACCTGAGTTGAAGAAGAAAAGCTTGAAGCCTTTGAACGTAACCAGATAAATGGTCAGGTTTAATTGGTAAAATAAAAGTATTCGTTCGACTGACACCAATTGTTAATTCTATTTCAGATAAGTTTGTATTATCCACTGCTTCATTTTGTAAAAGGCATACAGATATGGTCGTTTTTCTTTTTTATGGTCGACAGGTTTTAGATAATCATAAACTTGATTAGGCTGTGGCGCGAAATTATTTGGCTAATTTGGGAAACATGGGTTATTTGGTTTGAACCATTCCCTGTTTTCAAGCGACTGTCTTAATATGTCGAGTTTTGATTTAATTTCTTGTAATCTATTTCCCATGTTCGGATCATCAAATTCTAAATCAACAAAGAAACATAAAACAGCTGGTATTTGTTCGAGCTGTTTAGTCATCCAATCGATCTTGAGGGCACCATCAGGCAAGTATAAATCCAAATTTTCTTTTTTCCGTTTACACACTGGATATGATTGGTCCAATGGAACAAAAGTAAAATTAACCGGGGCACTTTGGCTTTTTATGTTTCATTTTTGAGGTTGACCTAAAGATTGACAAAAAGCAGGAACGAATTTTTTTAAGAAACATTCCTTGATCTGAACGTGTCATGAATACATTTATGAATTGCATTTTGCCGGACGTCAAGACCGGTGAGATGGATCAATGGAACGGCGAGTCGGTCAAGACCTGGACCAATCGATGAAAATCCCATTCTAGAAATGGTTAGTCATTGAATCTCTTGAGGCAGATCTTGTTGGAATAATCTTCAAAGATAGTTGCTATAAGAAAAAACGCCCTTGATTCTGGCAAGTTTGAATTCAAAGGCTAACAGGTATTCAAGGACATTGAAGTTAACAATTCGTCATTTATAATATGACTAATTGGCGCAGCGTGAAGATAAAGCATATAATATGCTGCATATTTGAGTGTACTTATATACAGTAAGAACAGTGGCGGTTGACCGGAAATAATTCCGAGAGTAATAAATAAATAGGCACTTTTACCAGATTTCTGGTTTTGGTTTGGTATAATGTGTCAGGACAAAGTGGATGATGTCTTAACAAGATTTAATCTCGATCGAGCCGCGGCGGACAGACTTTGTTTCAATTCAGCGATTGAATACTCATTTGCATGTTCTAGTTTCCAGGCGAGATCTTCGCATTCAGCTTCGAGAATACCTTAATATAATTGGTCAATCTATTTGAACCAATGAAAACATACCTTGTTGATATTCAAATAAATCTTTTTCTTTTCCAGTCGGCATCATATAGGCTTTTGGATAAGTATATTTCAAAGTATAGCGACATCTAGCGAGCAATTTCCCGCAAGATTTTAAATGTTCCCAATCGATCCATGTTCCTCGTTTTTCCGCGACTTCTTTTTTTGCCAATGTATCTTTTTTGGTTCATTTATCTATAGTTTTCCATTGAAATGCTTTATTCTCTTTAAGCGGTAATGAATCAATCCTAATTTTTCCATGAATTTTTTCTCAAGCTTCAAACTTCTACAATGATTTTCCCATCGTTGAAAATAATGAAGATATTTCGATAATGAAACTCTTGAATCAGTCTTTTCAAGGTTCCTATTAGTTGAAGATCTTATTTTTCTATTATTGCATAGCATAAAGAGATTGCAACCTTTCCTGAACATCGCCAACAGTTTCGTCTTCTTTATATTTCGAGCATTCATAATATTGAGCACCATGATCTTTCCAAGGACCATTACACATCCAACAAAAGTCATAACCGCATTGGCTTAAGGACATGGTATTAGTAAAATATTTTCAAATAACTTTGATGGGCTTATAAATCCCATGATTTTCTAAAGAACCATTTTCTGGACCTGCCCAGCTGGAATTTTGAATTTGAACAATACAGAAGATGAGGATTTCATCTACTAAGAAATAGATGTCTACCAGGGTATCATCGTTTACTATATATAATCACATGGTTTTGTATTTTCGTGATTTTATAACGGCAATAATAAAAACATGACTATTGTTGTGATAACCTCTTAGTTGGTTCAAGTTCATTATTGTACAGATTTCATTCACATCGCTCCGATGACTGAGCCAGTTGAATGTCACGAGACTTATGTTTAGTAATGAATAACTGTTGAATTACTTGTGATCGATTGTTCAGCAATCGATGTTCTCATTATTGTGATACCGTATTATTAATTCATCAAATCAAACGTATTCAATGCATGGATAAAAAAGAGCCATTTTAATGGTTACTGAAGGCCAAAATAAATGATCTACTGAAATCATAAAGGGAGCGGTAATAATCAACGGATTTTCAAATAGGTAAAAAAGGATGAAAGGCCATTATTCACGATATCCCCGCGTCATAATATTTTAATCTGTCATTTTCCCACTCTCATTTGAAGTGATTCCGCCTCCTCATTTTTATTTTTAACCATTCGGCTTTATTTAACCCATTATATTCCATGAGTTAACTAACAAACGAACATATTTATTGATTGTTCACTAATACACGAGCATTTGAGACATTTATAGATGTAAGGTAACATCGTGACATCTGCTTTAAATGTCAACCAAGAGTTAAAATGGCAATTCAGGTATTCAAGTTCGTTTTATGCTCTCGAAGAGTTAATAGAGATTGATTAATTGACTATCAGAGAGACAAAAAAAGTTGATTAGAATTAGTTATTCAGATTTGATTTTTCGGCTCAGTGGCTCGAAATTGGAATCCAAGCTCAGAGACTTTTCACAGAAAAAAGGAGGCGGACAGAGAGATCGGGTTGGGCCTGGGTTTGATACAGTCATAAACTAAGACTCAACAGTCGTTAAAAACTTGCCTATTATCAAATTATAATTTTATTCTTAAAATTAAGAGATGGGAAATATACTTGGTAAAAAAACAAATACGAAAAGGGAGGAAGCTCCAACGGATTCGTCACCACAAGCGACTCAATCACCAGTTGAACAAGCACCAGTACCAACTGGACTACCTGTTGTTCAAGAAGAGGCTGAGGTAGGATCATTCTCAATCACTTAGGATGAAAAGTAAAATAATTAGAACTAGGAACTAAAATGTTAAACATAACAACTCATGACAAACACTCTATTTGAAATAGACCATTAAATTATTACTTTCTTATTTGCTACTAAGTTCTATGAGTCGAATAATACTATGACTTCTCCGAGGTTAATAACCATCATTACTTATGTGGATATTTGCAGGCGGATGAATAAAATCCGGTTTAGCTAAAGACATATTATGGCATCTTACATGTTAAAATTATATGCAAGTATCCAAGACTTAAGATGATCGAAGCATAAATCATGTGATACAATGGGGAGTCCCCATATTTCCATGCCACCAACTTGAATAACCCAAACCATAACTAACATCTCCTCAAATCCTAATAGCTTTTTAAAAGAACAGTGTTTGAAAATCGAGTTTCGTCAGTTAGACGTACTTTGAAAAACATGACTTTCATCGTTAATAGTCATTTAACTTATTTGAACTGTGGACCCGATTAACTCCATGCCACTTTATATCTCAGGAGACTTATCGTTAAACTTTGTCAGTAAATGTGAATTTCAAACAACTTAATTGTTTATGTTGCACTGAAAATACCACGAATAATAATATTTTAGCAAAAACTTGAAGCTGTAATTGAACAAGCAACAGGTGCTGCTGAGGAAGTTTCCGAAGATGTCAAGGAAACAACAACCGAAGGAGCAAAAGACGTAGAAGAAGTTACTCAAGCTCTTGAAGAAGTTAAACTTGAAGCTAAAGAAGAAGTGAAGGAAGAAGTAAAAGCAGCTGAAGACGTCGTTGAAAAAGTTCAAGAAGAACTACCACCACCACCAGCTGAGCCAGTCATCGAAGGTAATAAACCTGAATTGTTTTTTATTACGCAATGACCACGATTTCCTTTCACGGTCATATGAATGGCATTACCCAAGATATTACTCATTCGTGCCTACTTTATGACAGTATGTCAGCAAGTTTAAAGCTGATGTAATCAAGTCGTTAATAATTCAATTTAGCAACTGCACAAGTCGCTGAAGCTGTTGTTGAAGAATTAACTCCAGAACCAATAGTTACACAAGCTGAACCGGATGTTAAAGCCACTCCTGAACCGGAAGTCGAAGCCACCCCTGAACCGGAAGTCGAGGCCACTTCTGAACCAGAAGCTGAACCAGTAGTTGAGGCTACCCCTGAAGCCGAACAGGAAGTTGAAGCCATTCCTGAACCGGAAGTCGAAACCACTCCTGAACCAGAAGCCGAATCGGGAGTTGAGGCAACTCAAGCCGAGTTGGAAAAGGAACCAGTCGTCGAAGAACAAGTTCAAGAAGAATCCCCAGTTGTAACAGAAAGCCCTCTTATAGAATTAGACGAACCTAAAGCCGATCCAGAACAATCCCCTGAAGTGGTAGAACAGACTGAAGAACAGACCGAACAAACTCAAGAAACTGCTCCGATCCCAGAATCAACTGTTAGTACACAAATACTCGTTTTACCCTAAAACCAAATTTTAAGAATAAATCATCTTCCGAGAGCGAGGCTGAGAAAATCGCAACTGAGGCTAATCTAGAAAAATCAGAGGCTGAAAAATAAACTGTACCATAATAAACTTATTGTAAAAAAACTTATATTGTCTTACCTACAAGCCATATGATTACATCCGCCACTTTTTTCTATGCACGAGTTACATTTTGGGCAATCTTTTGTGTTCACCGATATATAGTTTGCTGTTTCTGAATCGTCCGAACACTTTTTCAACCAGGTTTTAATATTTTTGCATTCTGTTGGTAGGTGAAATTCCAGTCCACACATAAAACAGCATGAAGTAAAGCAGGATGTACACTGAATTGGTTCGTTGAGGTGGTTAAGTTTGAGCACGCAGTGGTTAAGTTGTTTTTCAAAACTCGCGTGAATATTGACTCGAAAATAGGAAAGTTACTCCAAAATGACTAATTCTGATAGTTACTCAACAACACCCACGTCATTCAAGCACGTATGTCCGGAATTATGTTATTTGCGATCAGATGGTCTGAGAGCCCCAAACTGAGAGTTCAGTTATAGTAATAAAATTATAACTTGACAAGAACTTAAGAAAATAGTCCTGGAGTTAGTTATTATCAACAAAAACTTCGAAATTTTACCTGGACACGTTTGGCAGCTGGTGTTTGAATGGAGAAAATAACTTTTTGGCAATTAGGACCGGGGCAGAATCGCAATCGCGGGTGCGAAACAATCATACAATCGAATAAAACATTTTCAAGGCGTTTGTTCAGTGCAGTTGAAATAAGTGGCTTGATTGCATTCTCTAAAGAACACCTTTAGTTTCATCACTCATCAGAGACGTTGTGATCGCAGAATAAGGTACGAACCGGTAAGTACAAGCTTACAACTACGATCCATACAACACACATCGAGTCGTTGCTGGAGGCGACTTATTGTATGAAACTTCCAACATTGAAAACAGTATTTGTGACCACATCGAGGACTCAAAAAAATATCAAAATCATCCATTCCACAAACTGAAATACAATTAAGCCTTGACCATTTATTATGAATGTAATCTTTTACCATCACACTCTTCTTGATTTTCATTTGGAATAGAATTAAGTTGATCACAAAGAATGTATTTCTTGGTTATGATGGCTTTTTTAGCTTCATTATGATCCCATTGATGACGAAGTAAAATAGCTTTGGCAACACTAGCAGAGATTTTATTCGTTTGAAGTGATCGAGTTAGGCATTTACATTCCTCATCAAGAAATGCTGATACTTCTTGTCTGTAAATCGTTTTCGTTATCCTGGTCTATATAAGTATCTAATCATTTATAAATTGTATATTTCCAGCACTAGAAAACTAAACTGGATAAGATTTTACATTTCAAATTCTCGCAGTCGTCCTCGTCTTCGAAAATATCGGCTTTTGTTTCATAAACTTCGTCAAGCTCATCATCGAAAGATTCATCTCCAGAACCGAAATCTTCATATTCTGAGTCAGACATTCTGAAATTGTTCAACAGTGAATTATTAAAAAAATAAACATTTAACTATAAAACTAACATCAATCAAAATAGAGGCTTCTTGGGCCTATTAGAACGTTAATTTATGTCCGGGCTCTTCCAGAATGTGTTCGAACACTTTCAAGGGAATCTGCCAGATTTTCATCTTCTGATTCATCGGACGTATCAGAATTCGAAGACAAATCGGTATCGTCTTCAGATGATTCCTCCTCACCTTCGTCCTCGCTTTCTTCACTTTTTTCCGTCTCAAAATTTAGATATGCCATGTTTACCGCTTGTTGTCATTTAATTGAAATTCAAGTCTCTATCATGGGAAAATAATTTCAAACGGGAAACTAATCCAGACTATCGTTTTAAGACATTCCCTTTGCTGCAAAGTAAGCATTTCTTCTAGAACGGGAAGATATTCTTTAGCAAGCTCATGATCAGGAGAAAATCGAAGTATAATTTTGCACAATTTAAGTGAATCAGAATAATTCTTGGCTAATAAGGATGTGATGAATTCGGACTTTAAATCCATTGGAACATCATCATCGTCGTCCTAAAACAGATCTTAACTACCGAAAATTTTCCATGTACTCAAGGTTTGATGATAACATGATTATACCATGTGATAAATTATATTATAAATTATAACTGATATTTCATTCTAAGACAATAATATGTGGATTAACTGATAGGAGAAGAAATACTCCCATTAGGTATTTTTTGAAAATTACTTTGAGAAATCTCTGCATTGCACTTTGAATCTAAAATTCACTTAAACTACTGTATTTTAAACTATAGGAAAACTTTGTTCGTGTTTGTGTATGACGTTGACTTAATGCTTTTATGATAACAAAATAAACCTCGTCGTCTGTTTCAGTTTCATATTCTGATTCTGATGGAACTTCGTTGAGGGTATGTTCACCACCGATTTCCTCTTTTTGAATATTATCAATCTTTTCCATTTTGTTTCAGGTTTTTATTTTAAATTTCTCAGTTGTTCGGTTTTCGTTCGACTTCTAAACAGCTGTTCGTCTTTCTTGGTTCGATATTCCAAATGTTTTAAAAGAACAATTGTCAATTTTTCCCTTTCGCGAGTTGAGGATGAGTAATTGTGGCTTATTTTTATAGGGTGACTCATCTACATCAGAAGATGAGTCATTTCACGCAGAGAAAAAGAATCAGAGAATTGTAAATATTTATCAAGTTTATTAATACTAAGTAAATGCAATTTAAACCATGGTGTAGAAAGCAATAGACAATCAAAATAAGCTTTGTTTTGATAGCAATGATCTAAAAAATCGTCCAGTGTAAAGTCATTTATACATAAAGATTATATGATATAATGACAGGAGGGGTCAGTTTTATATTACTTCAACCTAGAATATATTCAGAATGAGTGAAATACTGTCAAAAGTATCGGATAAGATTAATTCCAAATTAAATCAGTTCGTTCAAGAAATTTCACCAGCACCACCTGGTCATAGCTCTTATGGATATACCGCGGATTATAATGTCCCAGTTCATTATGGAAAACATATTCTAGATTGCAGCCGCATTGAAGACAGTTTAAAAGGTGGTGTAGTCATAGGCCTCATTGGATACGCAATTACCGATCTCCTATCTGAAACAAAAAGAACCAGAAACACTAAAATAATAGATTTCTTAACTATGACTGCCTTTGGAACTCTTGGTTTGCATTTTCGTCAAGTATTTATTGCTATAGGCTATAGTTACAAGGGTTAATATTCATTTGGGATTTTTATTCGATGACAGTTTGTTTATAATAACACTATAATAATTATAGATTTCAACCTTGAATAAATTTGATTTTTCAGAATGAATAGTAAGAAAATTAATAACTGGTCCGATAAAGAAAATATAAATCCAAGTAGGACTTCATCAGTAAGCGAAGAACGAATTCTTTTAGGAGCAAATTCAGTGGAAAGTTTACGTCGAATAGTTCATCAAAATGTCAAAGAAAACTTTGTCACAGATTTCGGAAAGTCTTTGATAAGGATACGTGAATTACAAGCTCAAGGACAGGTATGAAAACTGACATGAGTCATATCGTATGACAAATGAATTAATGAAAAATTAAGAAATACTTGAACGATCATGACGAGGAGATGGCTTTTGTTTCGTTTTATAATTGTTCTGAAAGTGTTCGATTTATCCAAGCTCACGAAAAATATAATTCAAGGACGCATGACGAAGCTATAAATAAGGAATGGCCTAAACATTAAACTATAACTAGGACTGTGAAGTTTAATTTTTTGAAGTGTTCTAAAATCATAATATAGAGCCATCTGAAAGATTAAATCGACATTAGAAAATGAATTAACGAGTTTAGAATTATCTCTTTCCGATCGATATGCTAGTTTGGATGTAAATCACAATTCTGAATCATTTCAAAGATTGATCAAAACAAATCTTTCGATGAAAAACCAAATAGAGAATTTGAAAACAAAGAATTCAGTTTTGGTGAAACAAAACTCAGAGCTAAGAAGAGAAATTGAATATATTTCAAAATGCAAAAATTGTTCAAAAAGTGAAACAACTGAAAGGCAATTATTTAGGCCAGTTTTCGTATCATGGTAAAAACCATTTTCAGAAATCATTTTTCCAGGTTAAAGTTTTGAAAACCTGTCAAGTTGCGGTCATTATTTCTGTACTCGATGTGCAACAAAGTTGTACGATAAGAAAAGATGTCCCGACTGCTCGAAACGACCCCAATTTATGATTTGCTTTTCATTATAATTTTAAATAATCTACTTTGCCTAACAATGTTAGGCCAACATACTGCCTACCTCATCACTTCACTCTGCCTAACCTACGGTATGTGACATACTGTTATGCTCTAATTTATTCGTTGAATATGTCACATATTATATGTACCATGCCAACTAAAGGTTCAGCACTGCTCTTGCTCTGAAAAAGCCTTTTTCTTTAGACAATGGTCGAATCGGTGATCATATCAGATAGTGAAAGTGATGATAATTTGGGTATTTTGGATCAACTGAAAGCTGAAAAATTAGATTCTCCTGCGAGAAAGTCAGTCCAGAATGGAACCGATGTAATTTCCGTGCCAATTGAACAAATTCCTGCGGAAGATTTCCCTATTCTGGCAATAGAACCTATACAACCTGTTGAAAGTACCAAAAAAATGGATGCGGTTGTTATTCCTAGTTGTCCACCTGTTCTGACTGAACAGATTCCTAGTTGTCCACCGCTCGAACTCATCAACAGTGATAATGATGATGACGATGAGCCACTTGAAGATCTTGTTCAAAGAAAAGTCTCAACCGAAACCAACAACGAACGAAATCAATGCGCAGAAAACTCTGAACAAAACCAATTCGCAGGAATCGATGATTGCGCGATAGTCGACCCACCAATTCGTCCAAATTCTCCAGATTCCGAAGAAATGTCAGAAAACGTTGACGAAGATATATCAGTGAGAGTGGATCAGCTGGCTGAATCATTTACACTCACTCATCCTCGTCATTCTTGCCCGAAGTTCACCAAGTTTCAATTCACGGAAATAAAAAACCATATTATACTAGAAAATGAACAGTTTTGTCCAAAGTGTTTCTGTTACTTGTGTGAAGTAGAGTAAGTACCAACATAGCTTTCAAAATTCAAACTCAGACCGTTTTTAGAGCTTCAAAGTGCGAATATTGGACAAATCGCGACTGCAGGCATTGTAATGCATTTCATCCTGGAAATGCCGCTTCAAAATCATTTGAGACTGGAATGTGGAGCAAATATTCTAATTGTTGGAAAAATTTAAGGTGATCATCGTAATGTCATTAAGTTTGCAAATAACTTTTATTATCAGGTCAAAAATTCATCAAGCAAAAAATCCTTGTCCGGATCCACAACCAGTTGAACCATTACCCCGTGAAGAGGTATTAATCAAACTAGTTTTTATATTTCTCAAAAATATATATTCAGATTCATTTGAATCATTTCCAGAGAGAAGCAACAGAAGCTGTCCGCCGCCGCGAAGAAATGGATCGTCGCGAACAAGAAAATCGTCCATGCGGGTGAGTAAGTGAGCATATTATTAGTAAAGCAAGCTAAATGAGCTTAGGGTACAATTGGCGAAAAGCACCGGAACGAATTTTCATCTTCGAAGGGTCGAAGTTGATTGTTTGTTAGTTCGGGTGTGCTGGTTGTTATAGAAGCAAAGCCTTTATCATTTTAAAACACATTTAAGACACATTTGAACCACTTTTTTCGGTCACTTATTCGCAAGTGTTTTAATCACTTTATTTTAACTTATGTTAACATGTATTTTCAATTCCTAATTTTCGAATGACAGTTTCTCGGTAAACGGATAGAAAAGCTACTTGTTGAAACTTCAAAGGGATCGAGTTGAGCGAATCAAATGCCATTGAAACACATTGATGTCGATCACGATTAATCTCGGCCAATGCCATTAAGAAATGTAGATCAGATACTTTCAAGTGTTTATCACTCAAGGAACCACCAAATGGTAAATGTTGGAGGACACTGTATCCTCGGCGCCATGCAGCACAGCTTAGAATTATTCTATAATTTCTCTTCATATCACAAATTATAAAAGATATTAAAACTTTATAATTAAGTATTTGATGATCAAATAACATAAACTATATCGCTGACTTGCTTTGGCTTTATGCATAAGAATTAAGAATATTCCTGATGCACCAACAGAAGGGAAGAATAACCATAAGGATACAATTAATTACGAAATAGATCATCATTACACTTGTTCTAAAAATAATTTTAAAAAATTATAAAGTCGCTTTGAAACCTTAAATGTGTTGATGAAATGGTAGCTCTAATAGTTTGCATTTCGTGGCCATGAGAGTCCTTTGTCCAGTATTCTGGCGGTAACCGGCAATTAATAGGATCCATTTGATGGGAGGGCGATAAATATGCTTGATATATTGCCAAATTTCCGCAAACCAAAGTACAAAAACGCAAAATACGTCGGGAAAATATTGTTTTTACCAGTTCTTGACTTTTTGACAGACGCTAAAACATTCTTGGTTGAAATTTATTATACCGAGATATTTTCTTACCTCAACAAATTTTTCGAATTGAGAATATTTTTCTTTGATTTTGTCATTATCAAATGTTTCTTGGACATCATATTTACTCAATGTTGCCAAACTCTCATTGGAGGAAATTAAATTCATGCCATCCTTTTCCATATTAGTTGCTAAAAGAAAGGAAACCTTAATTTCACGAACAAGAGCTAGAGGGAGTCTGACCTTGCTGTATTCTAGTTTCATGTTCATTGAAATATTCATTTGTGATAAAAGTTTTACATTTAGCTCGTCCCTGTTTAAGAACTAAAGCTAGGTCAAGTAGGCCGTCTTCTAATCCACTAATAAAATGATCGACCGTCATTGGGATTCTGTATATTGGGTTTTCAGTCAATAAATACCAACTAATAAATCTATAAACAAGATTTAAGAGGCTGTTATGATTATAATAGGTGCTTAACTCACTGCTGATGGTAGTTAGCGAACAAATATATTAGTGGTCAGCTTGAAAACCGTCCTTTCCATGTCACCTATATGCCAAAATAGTTCAACAGCCACAAATATAAGAACATAAAAGAACATAAAGCATGGCAAAACCTTCACATGACTCATACTCACCTTTGAATCCTTTTTGACAAGTTCTCTTCCGTTATTAATTTTCTCGAAACAGACTTTAGGGTTTAAAATTATTTTAAGACTTAAATTTTAAGTGATTTATTTTCATTATTGTTGAACTTTGCCTGGATAATTTGACCGTTTTCTGGGTCAAGATCAAAATGAGCCAAGTTTGACCAACAAAAGTGCTTTACATAATCATAATCCATGTTTATATGATCAGCGCTGATTTAAGGTGCCATTTTTGCTTTCGTTTTAACTGATTCCTATTAAAATGTCACCTGGCCATCGTGATGATCAGCACGTTCTATTATCAGACTTTCTATTGAATAAATACTTCGACTGAAACATAAGATGGCAACCAGAAGGGTGAGAGGGACAAGGATGGTAACTTTTTTCGGATCAATTCGTGTTCAATTTGAGATTAATTAAATGTGGGTCAGTAATTTGTCTTCTCTAGAATTTATAAAATCCTTTCCAAAACTTATAATTCGATCACCTCCGAAATAGTATTGATGTTTCTTCTTCCGAAAAAAACCCATTTCAGGGATTTATTCCTGAAATTTCTCTCGTTTTATTCCCTTTTTTGAGTCTCAGAAGGCAAAAATGAAAGTTTCCGTATTCAGGCAATAGGCGTTAATCCCAAGCCCAATCGTCACATCATTTATGAGCCTAAAATTCCCATGCAGCGGCCCTTATATCACAGAACTTATGAAGATATGTTACTTTCGACCCCTTTCAGCCAAATCTTTTTACACTCTCTTCTATATTAAGAAAAACCTCTTTCAACACCTGAAATGGAGCAATTTACATGTAATTGAACTTCCTGTATCTTGACATGTAAATCTGGCCATTCCAGCTGTTGAAAGTGATTAAATTATAGTAGAATTGATCAAAATACAAGGAAGCTCCAAACATAAGCATTTTGTGGGTTACTTTATTCCAAGGTCGTCATTTTTTTAGTGATAAGCTCAATAATTTATTTGATTTATTATTTGACCCGAAATATCAATTTTCATTTTAGGTGGGGTCGTAATGTCGAACGAAACTCTGACGATGATGATGTTTGGAACCAAGCGACAACTTCTGGTTGGGGATCATCTAAAAGTCCGAAAAAATTATCAATTCGTGAGCTGTGTATTGGTCAAGATTGGGATGGAAAAGACGATAAGAAGTATTATTTTGATGGTACAGATAATCCAACTGGAGAATCAGACAATCAAAATCAAGAAGGGACGCTGACAAAACAGAACTCTAGAAAGTTTAGAGGAAGGCCAAACTGGGGATCAAATCAAAACCCAAATCCTGAAAATCGTAATAGCTTTTATAATAACGGAAATCAACAGAGGTCAGTGCAACACTCTCACCTATCCTGAGCCTAACCCTATTAATAAGTGATATAATTTACAATGAAACAGAATCAAATATTGAAAGATCTGTTATCGAAATTCCTGATTCGTCTGATGAAGCTCGTGAAGAATTTGAGACACAGGCTAATACAGAATTTAATCGAAATTTATTTCATGGTGATCCAGCAGGTGGCAGTAACCCTCTTGCTAATCGACCGACAATGCCCTCACGAGGTCGTCTGGGAAGGCCACGAAGAAAAATTGGTGATCATTCGAGGAATCATTCTAGAGGATCAGAGCAACGAAATAAAGATGATGGTAATTGGTTTGGGGGTAACACAAACTGGAGAAATGAAATGGCTTATAGATGGGGAAATAACTCGCCACCAAAAGCCAATACCCATATCAGATTCGATGAGGATTCAGAAGAATCCCCAAAAAGTAATGTGTTGACACATAAATATATTTCGATTTCGGACTCCTCAACTTTAGGTGGATTTTTAAATTTTAATTGGCGGACGGTTTTGTATTTGTAGCTCTTAAGACTTAAGGGAAGCATAGCCATAATTTCATTAAAACATTTATTAAACTAACGTTTTCCAAACGTATAAGGTACCAATTGGTGTCATCACCCTTCAGACCTGGTCCATCAAATCAACGAGATGAGCCTCGAAGACGTCGAAGATCAGCAGGGAGTGATGGACCATTAATTAAATTGGTTACATGTTATGGACCTAGAAGTTCGGCAGAAGATGGATCACAGGACGACGGGGATGGTTATCAGACTGGTGATGAGTTTGCACGTACTCGGGATGATCGGCGACCGCGGTTACAACGTTCGCAACCACGCTCGCAATCAAGATCACAACCGCATTGGAACAATCGTGATTTCAATACTCAACAGCTTGATCGCAATAACAGAAAAAGAAATTGGGGTCAAATCGGCGCTAGAGAGTATCAGTATGATCCTGAAGAATCTAATAATCGTGATCATAGTCTAAATCGAACAAGAAATGATCATAACGATGACTACGATGAGTCATATCACAGCCGTCGCGAACCTACTCGGGATCACAATTATCAACAACTAAAAAGGTGCCACCAATCTAAACATTGTTGCTGTAATGCGTCGCTAAACGCTCCTAGATCACGAAATCGCTACTACGATCGCGAATATGACGATTCGACAGATGATGATAATAACGATTACTACGATCCTAAATCGCGTTATCATAATCATGGTGACAAAATTCTGCCTCCGCGACGAAAACGTTTCAACCAAAATCACGAAGACTACAACGACCAAAACAACGATTACAATAATTCAAGGGTTGATAGCAGACCAGCTGATTTTCAGCGTCGAAATCACAGACAGTATGCAAATTCATCGAATTCAATTCTCAAAGAAGCTCGAGGAACACGTGATGGAGCTTGCAGACGATTCGATAATCGATCTGGGCGAAATATTCATGTGTCTCGCTCAACAAATGACAATTTTGACCAATCGTCAGAATGGCAATCGAAAGGTGAGAGTCACAGAGAAATGGATAACAGTTTTGAAAAGAGTCAAATGACTCAAGTTGGTGGTCAGTTAGGGTGACAGATAGAATATGAGTCATATCACATGACTCATATTGTGAATTTTGGTTTCGACAAATGCTTTGTATAAGCATTTTTCAATAAACATGATAATTATGAGCGTGGGAAAATTATTTTTTTTCTCACGTTCTATTGCACGCGTTTTATAACATCCTAATATTGTTCAATTGTCAGTCAGCGTCCTAAGCTAGAAAATAACGTGGGGTCCATGGTGGCCCTGTCCAAGCGAGCGTGGGCGTGAGCGCTCTTTTCTTACTATTTTTGTCGGATCATTTGGACAGAGTCAGAAGCAATTCCAACATTTTGCTTTGTGTAGTTTCTAATAATAAATCTTTCACCCCTTCAAGACTTATTATAATCAGGGTCAGAGCCGAAATCGACGACACATCGATTTAAACGCACGCGAAAATCAAATCGATATCAAAACCGATCCGACAGACGACTATCAACAGGGAGGACGAAATCAGACTCAATTCAACCATGGACGGACACGCGAAAAGTGGTCAGACGAAGCTCATCAAGGTAACCAAGGACCAAATCATGCAAGAAGTGATCACAATCGAGGACGTGGTCGAGCTCGTAGACGTGGATATTATCGAGGTGGCCACGGACATTACCATTATGGTAACAGACGTGGAAATAATGGTTATAGAGATGAACAAAACCACGGCTGCAACAACAGTTCAGAACAGGATTTTCATTAAATAACCTACCTCATTCTAATTGTATGGCCTTATTCCTGACAAATATGAAAAATAGTTTCAATGGGTCACTCTACTTCCTGCCTTCATACTACAAAAATTCATCTTTCTCGGTAATTCGACTTCCGATATTATTCTCAATTCATTCCGTATTTGGAACAATATCCTCTGCTGCATCGCTCATTCTTCAGATATGAATAAAAAACAAACGAACAAAAAAGTTAATCAATTAGTTAAAATTACGGATAACTCTTTTATGATTTTTAGAATAGTCGTTTCAAAATGTTGAAAGGTCTGACATTAAGCCTATTTAGGCCACATTCAGAAAAGGCTATCATGAAAGTCTTGAATTAGGGCCTTGAAACAACTCAGAATGCAGTACTTTTTGGCGGTGTCGCACTATTATTTGATTCAACTCAAGGCTTAAAAGTGTTGCAATGAAACATATCACCCCTAGTTATGAACAATGGCGAGTCAAATGTGTCACTTTGTTTTTTCGAGATTTCAATCTTTGGACTTGATCGTCATCATCATGATTCACTTATCCAAATATTGCATCAATTTCGTTCGAAAGATCATCCATTTTAGATCTAACGTTGTTTTAGCAAATTAGATTTTTTTAATTTACCGAGAACTTTAAAGTTTTTTTGCGAACTGTTATAAATTATACAGTATAATTTATACTGTATATTTTTTTGTTGACGATTCACCAGAAAAGACCGAGAGTCCAATTAGAAACGAGGTTAATTAAAACTGTAACTGTCATCAATATCATCGATTGAATCGATATTCGTCGAGCCAGTTTTTAGGTCAAACCCAAATTGAAGTCACCCGGTCTGAGAGGAAATAAAGCTAGTGCGTTCCGTCTCAAATCTTTTTACACACGAATAAAACTGTACTCTTTTATATAAATGTCATAGCAATAAGTTTATGTAGTGAGTGCTCATGACAAGGGGCTCAGGAATGAGAAAAGTAAAGGTTAAAAATAAATTGGTATTCATAAACGTTGCCAATGGGTCCAACCAATTCACTAGGTTTAAGCTTACTCTTAGCCAAGATTTAAAGTCATTTCAGAGAAAAGTCTTTTTCAATTCGAAAGTAAGTCATTTTTTCGATGATGGTTTAACTGTAGATAGTCCTTCATAAAATCCATTGAATTGTAAAAGGTACTGTTTATAACTAGAGTTTGAACAAAAAAGTGAAATCAGGGACCTTCGTTTAGCCCTTTAATAGGCTATAAATGCCGGTCTGTCCAAGCGACAATGGTTGAATCGATTGAGCAAAGATAACAAGATTAATAATAATTATATAACTTTTGGACATTAATCCCAAGTTCAAGGTCAATCTTTTAACAACAAAGCATATTATACATCTCGTTGGGGGGCTCTCGAAGGATTATCCTTTTTAAAATGCTCAATTTTCATTTCTTCCTGTGTGCTTATATCAAATCATGCCTAATAATTTATGATTTCATGGACCATAAAATACTATATTAGTCGACCATATGCGAGCCATTGCCCATATCATTACCATATGGCAGTTAAGATTTTAATGATTTTAGAGATTTTTTACCTAGCGGACGTTCGAAGGATGCTGTCATCATATTTTGGGCTGATGATGAGCATCAATGGTTCCCAAGGGAGTTATCTTGTTGATCTCTTTTTTTATAAGCTTTTAAAAGAGAAAAAGTGTGCTTCGATTTTCATGTTATGGTTTTTTAATAATATTTTGACCAATAAGTTCTGGCACCAATATTTTAATGTTGTTTGATTTTCACCGTATGAATCCAATCGAAGCTTACATTTTTTATGTATTTAAATTGTTTTCTGTGTGATGTTTGTGGTGGCTTCTACTTTGTTAATTCATTCAAAAGCGGATGTCTAATAGCTACTTTCAAATCAGCGAATTTATACAGTGAGAGATACCCTTAATATTACATAAAGGACACTTATACATTTTTTGACATTGGATAACGGTGTATTGCATATGTTATAAGTAAAGATGTGTCTGTGTCATGAATCATCCATGTTTAAATATTAAGTAAAATATTAATTTTTAGAATGGCCGCTTATTTGGTAAAAATTGACGAATGTCTAAGGACACCAGGTCCGATTGATAATACCTGCTCGCTGATTGAGGAAAAAACAAAAATCCAGAGAAAATATATTGGAGTCGGAGTTGGAATCATTACCATGGGTTTAATTTTTTCAACATTTGCTCCACTAGTGGTCAATCTTATTGCATTTGTTTATCCTGCTTATAAATCGATCAAGGTAATTCATATATTTATGCATTCATTATTTTTCAGTCGATGTTTGAACTTGGCGTACTGCCAATTCATTATTTGTGAAACGTTATTATTTTTAGGCATTGGAATCGAACGACAAAGATGATGATTCGAAATGGCTTACGTATTGGGTTGTTTATGGGTTTTTCTCTGTCGCCGAATTTTTTGCAGATTTGATTCTAAGCTGGTTCCCATTTTACTTTATTGCAAAGGTTGGTTTCAAAGTTTTCGTCGTTTTAGACTCTGACCCGATGACTTGCTCATCCCAAATCTACCTTTACCGAAATCTTATACTGATTCGTATTTTCAGACATGTCTCTTCATGTGGTGTATGGCTCCAATTAAATCAAATGGGTCTCAATTTATCTACAGTCACGTGATTCTTCCTTGGTTCCTTAAAAATGAATCAAAAATTGATGCCGCCTTCAAACGAGGCCAAAATATTGTTGATGAAGGACTCAGTGAAGCCGAAAAACTTGCCAGAGAAAAGGCCGCTGAAGCCATGACTTCTAAAAACGACTAAACCCATTGGAATTTTTATGTTCTGATCGCTTGAAGTTGATCTTAAGATTTTACTGGTGACAGAATTTAAAACCTGCATTGCTACTTCAATAAACCTGTTTTATGCCACATGTATTTCACTTCCTAAAAATCTGTCGAGATTTTAGGCACCTGTAACGAATGTGTTACCTGTTATATGAATGAAAACCAAAGCGACGTATCCAACAAGAGATTGATTATTCGAAGAATCAAAATCGGGATAAATCGATAAGTTTTCTACTGAGCGTTTTTTGTGTGAATCATTAAAGTTTGTGTTATATTGACTCATTCAAAACAATTTGTATTTAACTCCTACATGTTCAAAAAGAGAAAAAAATGACTTCACTTCCAATTCGTTTGTCTACCCCAAACCGTTTTCTAGTTAACCCAAATTCTCAGACTTCATCACCATTGCCCACGGATAAAATTATACATTGGGTCATCTCTTCACATCCCTGCAGCCGTTTATAAATCTGCTAGCTCGATAAATAAATTTTGCCCGCTCGTTAAAAATAACCTCATACGATTTAGAATGAAACTGCTTTCAGCTATATTTGCCTTAATATCTGCAGGGCCTAGCTGGACTGTTCACCACGCCCCAACGTCCGTGAAAATGTCTCAAAATTCTCGTCCAAATGGCCAAGAGGTTTTTGAAATTCATAAAATGGTATCCGGTAGCCAACCGTCACATGCTCTCAACTCACCCGGTAAGCAATCTTATCCTAGAGTTATGCTTGAATTAATGGTTTTTAGTCTTGTCGGAATTCGATATTTTCAATCCAATTGAGAAGAGTGTCATTCTTATTGTTCCTTCAATTCCAAAGTCAGAAAATGTATTTGACTTGACCTCCCCTCTCACCCAACCTACTATCGAGGTAAACCGTAAAATGTTTATAAAGCTAAACTGAATACTTAAAATTTTGAAGCTTGGGTTCAAAGGGGATGCCGCAGCTGTTGTCGAAAACTCGAATGAAAATGTTTTGATGTTGAGTACCGATTCTGGAGTTGAAGATGTTATAAACGTAAGATTTTTCATTCCGATGGGGTAAAAATTCAATTTTCAGGAGCTGATGGATTCGCTGAGTGAGAAATATGGAAACAATTTTATCTTGAGTTTGGTTTCAAATGGATTATCCTTAGATGAGTCATCGGTTGGACGACAAACATTACAGGCTGATGATACAGGTGCCAGTGATGTAACAGGATCAACGAAGCCAAGAAGTCAAGAATTTCCAGTATTCTTTATCATTATTGCTACCTTCACAGTCTTGATGTTGTTTATTTTGCTTTTTATCTCATATGAAATGGCTTACATGGGACCAGGAGACAATATCGCGTATAAACTTGGCGCTGCCGCGTCTAAAAAGAATCAGGAATGTTCTAGAAAGTAGTTTTCGGTTATGTAGACATCCTAACCCGTAGAACCTTGATTTTACTAAAATATAAAAAGTAATCCCAAAGTATATCAAACATGTCGCAATTCTCGTCGCCAATTCTTCATTCTTCACAACTGGACTGTTCAATGTATAACTGTGTTGGTCATTTTTTGACTAGTTCTGGTCAAACAATGACCAAAAACACTTCACTTTATAATCCGTCAAAAATAGACTTCTGTTCGAAACGTATTATTATCACTTTATCTATAAATAAAAACGTCAAAAAATATCCCGACTTTCTAATTGCATTTGACCCGTTTAATTAAGAATGTCTGTGAAAATGGAAGTTGATCGACCCAAATTAGAACCTCCGGTGGACAAAGTGATTCGAAGGATTGTCGAGAGCAAAGTAAAGTAAGAATAACCACCTACAGATAACTTTAAAATATCCGAATGAAGTGTAACATCCCATTTTAAGTCCAAGATCAATTCAATTCTCTGCCACATCTCGTAAAACTCTTGGTTCTGCTGCAAAACACTTTACAGTTTACTTGACCCAGTCAATGCAAGATGTAACTGTTCGTTCGGAACTTGACCAACAAAATAATTCAACTTTTGGATTCGACTTATCTGCATTATCAAAAGTATATTCAATAGATCCACGATTACAACATTTTCGAAAATATTTCCCACCTGTTATGGAAGCAGAAATTGCCATGGAATTGAGCCGAAAACGACACAAATATCTCAGTGGTGAAATAGAAGGTAAATTGAAATTCTAACCGATTTGAATCAATATCCGTGAATAAAACCATTATTAAAATTAATGTTTTAGAAAAAGTACCCAAAATAGAACCGAAAACAGAACCGACAGAATCTAAAAATATCAAAATCGAGTCTGCTCAATCCAAAAGCGATGAAATAAATTCTAATTCATGCAACAATACTGTAATCGAACATTTGGAAGATTCTATGAGCGCTGTAGATATAAGTGCTGAAAGCTTCCCATCGTATACTTCAAGTGCTATTCGAGTCAAGAAAGATCAAACCACTGAGAAAAAAGAAAAATCGAAATCTAAGAAACAGACTAACATTCAAAAATTTTTTGCCAAAAAGCCCAAAACTACCTAATGCTGCCAATATTTATATCACATAAATTATATTATAAGATGAAATGTGATAAAGGAAGACTAAGACGAATTTTTAGATCTTGCCGCTTTATACCAAACATTTGAATTATCTGATTTATGTGAGTCAAAGTTATATCGTCTAACTAATACATTTAAAATTTAAAGTTTGAATCTTTATGTTCGAAAGTTTTATTGTAAGGTGGATTTTTAAGTTACGGATGGTAAGAGATAGACTGAAAATTCTTTCTTTATCGTTATAAAGTGGAGTGCTTCTTCACGTTAGTCATTTGGCCCGAATTCCGCATGGGCTTGTATAGAGACGATGGTCATCAGGAAGGCGCACTCCACTTTATGTGGAAAATTTGTGTTGGACAGTTTGTAGCTTATCAGAGTTGATAGAGTTTTTTGAAATCAGAATTTGGATTCGAATGATATCATCGATGTCACTTGACTTATGTCGGCCACTTTCAAGTTTTTGACCACTCCTGACCACCCCGAAAATCGAAATCGGCTTCGAACAGCGACTTTCGAGTAACGGTCAAATCGATTGATATTATTCTACTTTCAGAAATGAGCGATGTTCACATCGAGAAGGTCCAGAAGGGAGAAAATAACCCGCGAATCATCTTGTTAGGTAAGTTTTCAAGGCTCGAGTTCTTCGGCGTTTTTTTTTACTTTTTTAGGATGGCTTGGATCACAAATGAAGTATTTGAATAAATATTCGAAACTTTGGAACCAAATGAATTGCACGACAATAAATGTGATTGATACGAGAAATTTTTTTCGACAATTTTTTGTTCCAGGTCGCAGAGCAGAAGTCTCTTCAATTATTGTGAAAGAACTTGCCAAAGGAATGATTTTTTAAACAAAGGATTGATTTTTCGAAATTATCCGTTTTGAGGTGTTTAAACAAAATTTGTAAAAAATCATGAAGAGAAATCAAGTCAGCCAGTGATATTCCATGTATTTTCAAATGGTGGTGCGAATATTTACTCAAAATTAGTCAAAGAAATTTATCAATACAATTCGGTTTTTAATTATCAACCTATCCACGTTGCTGGAGTTGTCTTTGATTCATGTCCAGGACGTCCAAGATCGTTTACCGGAATGAAAGCTGCCCTTGTATGTATAAATCCAGTGTATTTACGTTCAGCGATTTAATGATTTTAGTTATCGACTCCATTTTTACTACGATTTCTGGTATATTTAATTTGGTTATTTGTTTCAATTCCAATGATGTTGATGAGAAAATTTGGAAAATCGTGGTACGAGGAAATTTATGAGTCCGATACAAGATTTCCACAGCAGTTTATTTATTCTACTGGTGACAACCTTATTAATTATGAAGGTAAATCCACCCCATTTAAAACTTTGTTAAATATGATCTAAAAATTCAGATGTTGATCACTTGGTGGTGCGGAGAAAAAAAATGAATAAGGTCTTTGTCCAAAAATTTGGTTCACAGTCTTCACATGTGGCGCACCTGAGACATGACGAAGAAAAATATAAAGAAACCATCGATCGTTTTTTTAAACTTGCCATTGGGCGTAACCCAGTAACTTAATTCTAAGAATTGGGATTCTGTTCAAACTAGGATGATTCTTTCCAGTCATAGTTGGTCAGTACAAGGAACTGTACTGAAAATTCCGAAAAGTACGATGATCCTATGACATTGATATTGATATAAACCCAATAATTGGATTAAATTCACTTTTCGAGAAACATCTAGATTACTGATGATGACTCATCTCGCGTGGGTGCCTTCTTATATGACCACGTTATTCCAGATTTTCAAAATCACATTTTCAGAGATAAAAAATGGCCCTTCCACGTTGCTTTTTCGATATCCAGATCGGCGGCCAGGATGCCGGACGAATCGTCATGGAACTTCGATCCGATGTTGTCCCAAAGACAGCTGAAAACTTCAGAGCACTTTGCACTGGCGAAAAAGGATTCGGATTCAAGGGATCATCCTTCCACAGAGTCATCACACAGTTTATGTGTCAGGTAATCCCTCTTTTGATTTTCTAGACGTGGCCTTGTAGAAAAAACATGGAAACCTCTATTCGTTCGGATGCCCTAGCTAATTAATTTAGGGTGGTGACTTCACCAACCACAATGGTACTGGGGGTAAATCCATCTACGGAAACAAATTCGAAGATGAAAACTTTCAATTGAAGCACACTGGACCAGGAATTCTCTCAATGGCCAATGCTGGACCAAATACCAATGGTTCACAATTCTTTCTTTGTACTGTCAAAACTGAATGGCTCGACGGAAAGGTTTGTTTTATCTACAAATGACCGATGATTAATTACCGGATATGTTGTTGCATCGGCTACTTTGAACCGGATTGATATTTTACTTCAGCATGTTGTTTTCGGCAGTGTGGTTGAAGGTATGGATGTTGTCAAGAAGGTTGAATCAGTTGGATCTCAATCTGGACGTACTTCTAGACCAGTCAAGGTTGCCGACTGTGGCCAACTCTAATTTGACCAATGGGAATGCACGAAATCGCTTCCAACCCATGGGGAATCACCATGAGTTAGAATAGTCCGAATTTTAGGTAAATTTTCAACTGCCTTATTGTAAATCAAATAAAAAATCGACTTTGATTGCATTTGGCTATTTATTGCAATTTTCTGAGGTAATTAACAGTGATTGGTGGCAGGGAAACTAATTTTCCGTGAGCTTTAATTTGACTTATGGTCTCTTTCAAGGATATCCAGCCTTTGTTTACCACACGCTGATAAATATCTAAAAATAACTTATTACATAAGGTTACGAAGATAGGCATTCTAGGGGAGCCTATGCTCGATGGTCATTAGGTCCGGATGTAGAAACGGCGACCATCGGGAAGATGCACCCCACTTTTATGTTTTTATTATCATTTTATTGTGTTTATCGAGCGTTTGAGGTGAATAAGATATAAACTGACCTTGAGGAAGGTCAGATGTTGGACAAACGACGTGAAGATGTAAATGTGACTGGCTGTTTGTCGGTGGCAAGTGAAATCCGATAAGACTATTAGTTTTGATTTCTTCGGGGATGATACTTTCAGCAACCGTTTCCATTTCTTTTTAGGATTTGAATTTCCTCGTCATTGGTTTTCGGTGTTTTTAATACGCGAGAGCGGCCGACAACCAGTCAGGCAGTGAATCCTAGCTTGTAGTAAATCGAGGTTCGTGTTATCAAGTTCAAGAGCATCAGTTAAATGAATCTTCGGGATAATCAATTGATGAATCCTTGACGCTGGCTTGAAATCGGAAAAAGAAATCGATAATTTCCATTCTTGTTGTTCTATATTTGAATGAAATACTGTTTTGGTAGCACTTACAAAGGGCGTCCTAGTCCAAGTTGCCCGAATTTCTCCTGACTTAGCCTGGTATCATACCAGTGGTATGTCCTTTGTCTTATTGGAAGCACTTACTTATAAGTCATTAGAATAAAGTGACTCAAACATTCCTGGCTCACATTTTTCTCTGTTGACGATTTTACAAAACTTACAAAAATTGGACTTCATTTCAAATATTTGTGCCCATTGAAAAGAAAAGAAGATCGTTCTGATCACGTGCCAAGTCTCAGACACGTGTGTAGACACTCATATTCACTACTGCATTTAAGATGACCCATCCAAAGGTATCATGATCAGCGAATTTAATACACTGTTTTGCTTAAAATCGGGAGTCCTAAAAATCGGGAATTTCGGGAAATTTCGACATTTTCCCAGGCATCATATCATTCTACAGCCAATATTTTTTTAATTCTATAGAGAGGACTCGGTGATAATATATTTTTTCACATGAAGGGTAAAGTGGTATCACTCCTTAGAATGATGAAATGAGATTG
>SCLD01026636.1:0-17912 GCA_004367895.1 Oikopleura longicauda
GGGCAAACTAGAGGCACGCGTGCCCATCCTGCTCTGGTTGAGAGGAGATATTACTTTTGTAGTAGGAAGATTCGATTTAATGTTCACTGAATTTTCTTAATTCAATCCATTAAACTTTGAACCAATGTTGCCTCCAAGATACCATAAGAATAGAAGGGTTCACGCAAAAGACTCTGAGGTCATGAGAGTGGACCACTCTGATTAATCCTTGAAATATCAGATATATGGATCAATATATGCCGCTTGTCGGAATCATATAAACGGAATATGCTAACAAATATCGGTCCATATTAAAAAAATTATATATAGTGACCGACATATGTATTTCCCGAAAATTATATTTTGACCGATTTCGTGTGATTTTGAAATTACATGAACCAATACTAACCCAGTACTGGTGGAGGTTTCTCGTCGATGATTCTAGAAATAAACATAACCAGTTTATGACCGTAAAGGTTAATCCAGACTGGATTATTTGTGTCATCCAAGTCCAAACCGACCGACAGGTTTAGAAGCCAATAGGTTTTTCTGAGAATATTTATTATGTAAAACTCGGTAATGAAGTCTTTTGTTTCGGTATCGTAATTATTATTTTTTCATTATTATTGTTCATTTGGGTTCATCTATTGTTAGAGCTGAACTTAAATAAAGAGTTTAATATGACCGCTCGTTACCTACTAGCGGCTACCAGTGTTAATTCGGTTTAACCCATTTGCGTCAAAAAATAAGAATTTTCGATTTTGACAAAATTGCGAGGGTTGATTCAAAATGCGTAGGCTCACTAAGAAAAGCTCAATAAGATACCAAAAGAAAGACTAGCGACTAGGAATCCGGTCGAATGCACAACTTTTTGAATCGTTTTCGTTTAAATATCATCCTTGTAAAATTGGACAGTTTAATGTGTGTGAGTTTGAGACCAGGTTTGAAACGTACGCATTCGTATGTGTAACCTCCTATATTCAACAGTTTAACATCACTACATGTAAATAAAAAGATCTTTTCTATTTTGCTACGTGGGGGTTAAAGCGCGCCAACGTTAAAACGTAAAAATGATTGTTGGAAAAATATTCTTTATTGTTCTGGACTCATTATGTAATGATATTATTACGTCTAGAATGTTATCGTAATAATATTCTAGATCTATATGTCGGCTATAAAAGGTTTCTTTATCGGTCATTCATTCATCAACTTGAAAAACAAGTAATCAAAGTAAAAAAAATGAAACTTGCAAACTTACTTCTCGCAACATCAGCCTGGGCATGCCCAAATGGATCGAAATCAGATCCAGCATATCCTCTAGAGAACTTTGTCACATCAAACGATGTTCAATTTGAACTTCTCATGGACAGCGGTAAGTCCGTTTTTGCTGATTTTGGTCATTTTTTGCGACTTTTTGTCATTTTAAGACCATTTTTACACAATTTTGGACCATGTTTCACCATTTTCGACCGTTTTGACATCGTTTTGAACAAAACAAGTCAAAAATGCCTCGTTGATGGTGATTTTTGACCATATTAGTCAATATTCGACCACTTGTTCGGCCTTAAATTGCCACTTTAAGACAATTTAGAGGCCATTTTTAGACCATTTTAGACCATGCCTCGATTTTGGTGATTATAAGTCCATTTATGACCACTTTTTACATTTTTTACCATTTTTGACCATACGTGACCATATTTGACCATTTCCGGGTAATTTTGGGGCCAATTTAGACTTTTTTGACACTTTATTCTAGTTATGGGTGGTATTTCAAAAGCAACAATTACCAAAGACGTTGATGAAAAGATTTTAAAGTTTGACGGTCAACTCAGTTTGGAAAATAATGGTGGATTTGCTTCCTTCCAAGGATTCATTGGTCGAAAACTTACCGGCTACAGAGGTGTGCGTTTTTCTGCTAAAGTTGACAACCCAGAAAGAATATTTTATGTGGTTTTGTCACGTGCTCTTGGTGGTGGAATGATGTGGCAAGAAGAAATCCCATTGACAGATCAATTCCAGTAAGTATAGGGGGTCCAAATTAGCCTCCAAGTAAAGCCAGATTTTTATTTCAAATCTGGGATTCCATATTCGTTGGCCAGGCTACCCTTAAAATTTATTTTTAGATCATACGAAATTGCTTTCAATGATTTCGATTTTCAATTTATGGGATGGTCAGCTGGTTGGATGCCAAAGCTCTCTGGCGCCACCACACGAACAGTCGGCATGTTAGTCATGGATAAGAACACTGATCCATTCCACGTCGAGGTTCAAACAATCGAAGGTCTCGAATAAACCAAAAAAATACTTGAAAAATACTATTTAAAATAGTATTTTACATAAAACTTAATAAGGTGATTCGTAGTAATCTGTAGCAGGTCTACGAGTGACTACGGCTCGTAAAAACCTCCTCTTAGAGCACATTTCTGTTTAATAGCATCTATACTGACTTTCTTCCCACAGTTTCATTACCGAAAATACACAATATAAAAACTACAAAAGAATAATTAGAGAGACCGAAAAAGGTTAAAAAACACTTTTTTACAATTTGGAGATCGTGGATCGATTTACTAAGGAATTAGTTCATCGCCTGCTCCAAGAACTGAGAATCAGTCTATAATAAATACGCTGAAAACAAACATAACAATTTTAAAAGCCAAAACCAAACCTACAGACAGATACTGACCGTTACCTGAATAATACCCCCAGGACATAACGGAAAAGAGGTACAAAACCTACCCAACCGATACCAATTACCAACCGACCATAACTCTCATAATATATCAACACACCTAAGAATTGAGTAATATATCGACCGACCAATCAGAATCCTCGAATTTGGAACTGAATGAACCCACACGTTTTACAACTACCACCAATAATCAATTTCCCTTTTAATTATTTTTCCCTTTTCAATAAGTCATCGAGAGAAATTTATTCAGAAGAAATAATTTATCTGTTCATGATTATACTGCCACGCAATTATTATATCACATGCCCTGCATATTCTGAAAATTTCTGATAGAGACATATTTACCCATCGAGACCTACGAAACCCACGAACCCGATTACTGGATATAAAAACCATAAAATCGAATAATTAATCCCTTTCCCCAACCCAAACCGATATTACAAGAGAATTTACCGAACTATAAACCCTGATATACCATTATGTGTTGAACATAATACCCACTGAGCACATTTAGAACAACCAAACGGAACAATGTCACGTCCGTACTGGGGAGACCACAAAGGAATGAATGTCGCATTGAAAGCCACGAGGAAACTCACCAGGAATCATAAGGGAAGAAGAAATATAGAAGACGAAGATGAAGCTCTGGTTCAAGTTGAATATGCAGAGAACACCAATTTTGGATGTGGCGAAGAAGAATGTGTTCCTGGACACTCTGAAACTTGTAGGGTATGGGATGATAATGGTATGCCTTGTACAAAAGCGGTACTAATGCCCATTCCAGCAAGGCCGGCGAACAGTATAACAATAAATGTCAAGCCCTCAGATAGAACCAAATTTGAGCGCATTATTGCTACTTTTGGTTTAAAGGGAAGATACAATTCCCACGAATATTCACCACAAGATGCAACTTATGTTATATCATTTCCGGTGGTCCAGGATCTCATGGTCTTCCTAAAATTCGGTCAAGAGTTCATCTCGCCAGTGGATACTCTATATCCATACCGAAATTGGGACCTCATAAAGTGTTATGTGATAATTCATGCCTGGAAAGGTAAAAATGAATTAAGGGGCTCCAAATTTGAATCTGATCGAACAAGGATCGAGATCAATGCGGACATGGATCCAAGTATAGCATTTGATAGAATATCAATGCTTCATCAACAATGGACACAAGAAGAATTCAGATGTGCTGATCTTATTGCAAAATGTCCAGATGAAGAAGATGCAGCTGATTGGAGTACAATTACCAAAATTGAGGCCGAAGATAACACCCCTGAGATCGTATTTGGAGCAGCTCATGCGGTCTGGATTGAGAAATATCGCAATTGTGACATTGAACTTTGGAATCAGAAAAGGAAATCTAAGCTCAAAAAAGATCACGGAAGCATACCTGGTCAAGGAAGTAAAGGAGACATCGAATGGTGCATGTATAATCTCTCAACCAGAAAACTGGTTGAAGATTTGAAAAGAACTGTTGATGTGGTCTCGAGAAGAACAAATTATGGTGGCAATGGAATGACAAATGCTAGAGTGAACAATGATGCCGCGGGCAATGTTGAAAATGCTGACGAAGGTACTGAAAACGAATCCGACGCTCCAACAACTACTGATGCCACTACGTCCCATGTCGAACCGGAAGTACCGCAACCACCTCCAAGAAGCGTTCCAGGAGATCAGGGACGAAATATGAACAAAGACCTGGACATCACGGGCCCAATAATCCCCAACATTCAAAATAATTTGAATATAACGCCTACGACGCCGAAAAATACCAATGATCAAAACACCGAAAGAAGATCCAGTGCCACCTTATGGGACACTCTTGAAGACTGGAACACTGTCGATTCGGTATCAGAAGAAAGTTCCAGAGGTAGACTTGGTCATGTCATGAGGAGATTGAGTGACGATTATGACGAAGGGAACTCAATGACACGATCCAGACGGAATCACAGATTGCTGAAACCAAAACGTCGAATGGGGGGCACACCACAGGTCACTGGAGTGACCACTAGAAGAAGAATAATACCGCCTTCTAATATGATAATAGCGAGTCCAAAAGACAATCAAAAAGAAGCCATTAGTCCTCATAGAAATAGAGTCAGCACCCAAATAAATGAAATACCTGAAACAGAAATCATTGCACCAGGAACTGATATCCAATCACACCATAGAATTAATCGCAGATTATATGACGATTTCAAATCTAGTGGGAAAAAAATACGGAAAAGTATTGAAGTCGTTTCGGGAATATTAGACGACTTTCAATCCTCATATTCGAACTTGAATTTGGATATGGATAATACTCTAAAAGATTTATCCCAAATCGTCTCTGAAAGCCAAATCAACCAATCGAATGCTAACATCTCCAGGAAAAGGTGTAGAAATATCGAAGAGACTGACCTTATCTCGGACGACGATAGTGAGGATGGAAAACCATTAAAAATGACAAGGAAAAATTCAACTCTGAATGAATCGATTGCCATTAGAGTTCATGCCCGGAAAAGATCAAGGTCAGACTCATTTTTATCACCTGATAAAGAACTGGTCCTCATTTTAGGAAAAACTCGGATGTCCAGAAATAAGAAAAGACCATCCAGAAAGAAAAAGAAAAAGAATAGCCCCGCCACAAGGTTAATTTTACAAGCAACATACTCAATGGCATCTCGCAAAAAGAGGTCACTTAAAAATAAAATTTCAGAATGGTGGTGTCAATCAAAATGCAACCTCACGATCAAATGCCAAAAGTCCAATGAAATTTACAACATATCCATTGGTTGTAAATGTCTAATCACCAATTTTAAATCCCCAATTTCTACAACTATTACAGAGAAAATTGCAGCCTGCTTATTTATAAAAGCTACGGACCCTAAACCTAAACCTCTACATTTTTTAGAAAAGGGTAAATGTAGGATTGATGTTGATGCACGTGGACACCCAGGGATATGGAGAAAATCTACCAAGATAACTCCAGAAAAATGGTCAAATTGGGCAATAAAGAAATTTCTATACTGGCTCGATCAAAACAGGATTTATTTTTCACACCTACGCTCGAATTATATAGACCGTCGTATCGACAACGATATAATTGATATTGAATCAATGTTCAGTAGGAAAATTTCAAAAGGCGATGAAATCAATATAGAAGATCATGAAGAAGAAGAAATGATGATCGATAACATGAATACTGAACCTTGGATCAACCTGTATAAGAATTGCGACATAAAAGGACTTCCTATAACAACCCAAGAAGCTCGACTCAATTTGGAATGCAGGCAGAAAGCTAAAAAACTATTAAATTCGATAAGGCTACATAGGAACCTATGGAAATCGAATTTTAGCTTTCAAAAAGATGGAAACCTGAATTGGAATCAAAATGATCTCACTCCTCACAATTATGATTCTGAACCACGAAAGCCATTTTTCAACACGACCCCAGAATTACTAGAAGTCGAAATAGAACATCCTAGGCAAGAGATTTCGAGAGGCAACGAGCCTATTTATAATAAGTGGGCTGACGGTGATACCTACAAATTGAAAAGACAGCCCATGCCAGATGATTATTTCACCAAAGGTGAACCCAGACGAAATCTAAATAAAGAAATACTCATGAAGCCGAAAGTCCTTTATTCAAATGTTCCAAGGAACAAAACCAGATCTGTTTGTGACGTATTTTGGGATGTGGTGACAGAATTTCAACCTGATATCTGGTTTATGACCGAATTATTTTTGGATATAAGCAAATCCGCCTACATACCAGAAGGTTATGAATTCTACACCCATCGCAAATTACGTGAAAAGCACACAGGCGTACTAATAAAGAAAACTCTTGAGGCCAGTTTCAAATTAAAACCGTCAAAATATAATGAGACGGAACTTACCATGACAACAAAAAAAGGGACTAATTCCCATTTTTTAATTTTATATCGATCTCCAACTGATAATGCGTCAGTTTACGAAGCCCTAGGTTATGATAATAATGACGAGCCCTTTAAAAGACATCTAGAATGGATCAACACCAGAATGTCCACTTTTCTAGCCCGAGATGAACCAGCTTTGGTAATCGGTGATCTAAATGCTGATATGACAAGGAAAAGTTCTTTATTCGCGGACAAATATGCCAGAGAAAATTGGATGGACTTGATAGATCAATACCAGGACATTTTTCAAGGTCATACGACATTTGTCAGCAATGAAGGAAGGGGCTCGCATATTGATTATGCCATTACCAATGTTAAACAAATTATCAAGCCAAAAATTATTTATCATATCGAATCAGAAAACTGGTCTGATCACGTCATGTTCGAATTTCTTTGGCCAATAAAAATAAAGAAACCAAGGACTAGGGCCTACAGTCTTATAAAAAAGAAACTGAAGCCCAACGAGCAAGTAAAAAATGATATCACTATGGCCAAAATTGAAGAAAACATATTTCACAGATGGCCCGATGCGAAAAATAACCAGGAAAAGGTTACAATTATGGAAGAAGAAACTCTAAAAATACTTCCGGTTGAAAGGAAATTGATGCCCACCATAACGGAATCAATCTCAAAAGACCCTAAAGTTCTAGAAGCTAAAAAAGAACGCATTAGAATAGTCAATTCTGAAAATTTACATGGTTTTGGCAAAATTTACGCTTCCAAAAACCATAAATTAAAAGCCATTAATTATAAGATCACAAAACTAAAAAAGATAGCCTTGAGAAATAAATTGATGGACAGGATTCATAGAAAAGGCGCCAAATCAGACCAGTGGTCCTTGTTTAATGCTTTCAAATCGGGTAAAAACGCACTTCCGAGTTTTATTACACCGAATTCCACAGCCAAATTCTTTAGTAATCTTAGTTTTAACTATAAGGATAGGCGTAAAAAAATGCCGACTATTGCGGAAGAGGCAGAAAAATTTGAATTTATCTTTCTAGAACGAATGGATCAGGAAACAGGTATGATGAAGAATCTGAAAAAGCTAATATTCGATGGAAGAGGGTCAAAACATGCCTATGCTAAAGACGGCCTAACATTCATGTCAGTGCAACAATACTCTGATCGGATGTTAGAACTTTTAAAGGAGGTTATTAATGAAGTTTTTGATTCTGGACAGTATCCAAAATCATTTCGAGAAGTCACTTTAAATATTGTACCAAAAAAACCAATCATTGAAAAACATAAAGACTGTCGTCCAGTTACTGTCACGCCCCAGAATGCCATGATCACTGAAAAATGCTGTACGAAACAGCTGACTCATGAAGCGGAAGACAAAAATTGGTTACACGAACACCAATTTGGATTCCGTCCCAAAAGATCCATCGGCCAGTTACTGAATAAACTAAGAAAATCAATTGCAAGACTGGGACCAAAGAAGAAAAAGAAACATCACTGCATTCTCCTTACGGATTTATCAAACGCTTTTGGTTCTACGGATATTGAAATAATAATCGAAGAACTAAAAAGCAATTTAAATCCGAGGGCGATAGCAGTCATCAAAGCATTCCTCAGCCCATGTGTAAGTCAAGTTAAAATTGAGACAGATTTCTCCAAACCGTTCCATAGCGCCCCTCGTGGATATCCACAGGGCGCATGCATATCGCCATTATTATTTACACTTATAATGCGATATATGCATTCTAGGGTGAATTTTATCGGGTTCTCCTTCGCCGATGACGCCACGTTTTTAATAACCGGCAATACAGTAGAAGAACTCAAAGAGAACATTTATAAATGTCTAGAAGAGTTCGATGATTTCTGTAAATCACTAAATATCAAGTTAAATATTGGGAAAACCCTTTATATTTATAAAGATGAACTAAATCTTGAATTTAGAGGCGAAAAGATGAATCGTGAATCAACAAGCCGTGTACTGGGAGTCAGAATATGTGACGAAGTTTCCAATCCAGCTCAAATCGAATACTTATTATCCCAACTCAACCTAACACAGGTAATGATAAATGGGTATAGTTCTCATTGTGATAAGAGAATGGTCAGATTATTAGTGAACTCCCATGCACTTGGTAAAATTGGCCATGCATGTGCATATTTTGACCTATTTCCAACTGGTAACTATGTAAAACTACAACAAAAAGTTACCAAAATGTTAAGAAAGAAGATTGGCAGAAGTATCATGGTCGATTTCTATAAAGCCAACGGACTTTTGAGTTCAGAAACAGAAGGAAATCTAAGATTTGAAGCCACAGGCCATCGATTGATAAACCTTGACCTAGACGATCTCATCAAATATCAGGAACATTTAAAAAATCTAGAAGGATGTGATAGGGAAAGAATATCAATCGAGAAAAGAATTCTCAAACTCAGATCCTTCGTCCAATCAAACAACGAAATACATCTAACCAGGACGGAAATCAAAGCCATTATCAGAGAATTGAAGTCAAGGGATAGATTACGAGTTAGATACCCCCATTATAATAAAATTGATCTCCCACAATGGATGCTGTTAAAAAATGCAAAAGTCACATCAGTACAGAATTTTATTCGAAAAAGTCATATGAATAGGCTGGGATCAATTTTATTGCGTGGAAGACCAACTTTCGAATTCGAAGAAATTCTAGAATTCGCAACGGACAGATTCTACAATGAAGAAGGTAGAATCACGTCGGATTATCCGTACTTCAGGAACTGTCTTAGGTCTGACGCGAATTCAAATGTACCCATGATAACCAGATGCACGCCAGAATTATGGTTTCGTGAGTACAGAGAACTACCTCTCCGCCTACGCAAGACATTAAAAGAGGGCACTTTTATGAATAGTATGAAAAAATATTATGATAACAGATGCCAGCACAAAGAAAACTCCCGAGATGCATGCGAAAACTGTCACAAGCCACTGAACTGTTACCGATTGAACCATTTACAAGAAAGAGCTAGAGAAATCATTGAAATTAGCTCAGAATCGGAAAATTTTATCTCAATATCGGATGACACTCTTGGTGAACATGAGATAACTCAGATTAGAAAGGATAGTGAAGGCCATATCTCATATAATATGACTGAGAGAGCATATTCTATCCTAAGGGAAAGAATACATGGAATTATCTCGAATAACGGATAAGAACCATAAATTCAGCCATCAAGGAAACAGTCACTAAAAGCTCAATCCAAGACCCCACTCGAAAAGGTTCCTCGGAGGCAACAGAATGGAATTGTAACATCTCGTTAATCGGGATCGAGTTGTATCTAATGGGGTCACACTATAAAAGTGAGCTGAAAAGCGATGATCCAAAAATTTTCTCCTCAACGATATCACCTTAATACAAAAGAAATGACGTCAGAAATGAGTATTTGGGATTCTAGATAACCAAATTTACGTCATCGGTCGATAGAAGCAAATAGAAGCCTGTAATAGGCAAAATCACCGATTACGTAATTTTTGATAATCTCTAGAACATGAATTAAAACTCAAGTTTTAGAATTATCATTTCTCAGTTTCAAGAATTCAATTTTTTCGGAACCCCAAAAAGAGCGACGATGACAACCGACAAGTTATCCTGTCAGGAATATTTTGCCAAGATGGCTGGAAACCAAGTCAGTTTCGACATTTGTGTCCAAATCACCGAGTCCAAGTTATCCAAATGTATTTTTGGAAGTCGTACCACTATGAATCTGTTCAAACTGGAGACCCAAAAATTATCAATGGCCGACCGATCAGATAGGGTCTCTCGCGCTCTTGACGACATCCTTTATGATGTCACAACCATGACCACTGACCTTGAATATGAAAAGATAGCCAAATCCGTTTTTTGTCGCATCTATCGGGACATTTTGGCAAAAGTGGTCGAAGGATTCGGTGGTTTTATGAATGAAGACCACCCAATCGCTGATACTGGTCTGTACAATGTACAAATGATTCTAGGCACGGTTGAAAGAATCGCGGAAGCGGATTTTAAAACTGCCGCCCAAGAAATTTTGAGGGTTAACGGGGACCTAATTAAATTAGAAACCGGTGACGCTTGGATGCGAATAGGGAAAACCTATAATTTGAAATGCGGTCTCAGTCCAGAAGATTTTGACTACCAATATCTTGGACAAAAATATGGCCTTTGTACTAACTCTGATCTTGTATGGGATTTGGAAAAAGGGGTGAAACCGAATCCGGTTGAATCTCTATCACGTGACCATACCAAAACCATTCATGATGCTATCGTCCGTAAACCAGCTTTGGAATTTATTTCAGATTGGTTTACTCGAGAAACTTTTTCACTTGATATTGAAATATCAACCAAGTACGCTATGCGTATGTCAGATGATCCCTTTTTTACAGCAAACCAGCTGTCAAAACGAGATTCTCACAAGTTTGACTTTAAGGGACATCCCAAGGAATTCTACTCTATGCCAGATTCCCACCTCATCAACCCTTGTACTGTTGAAGGCCGTGAAGAAATTTTTGAAATTTCGAAAAATGACTCTGACTTCAGAGCTATGATGAATCGATGTGACCTTCACCGCTTGAATGATCTTGGTATTGGTTTAACTTGTAATGCCATTATCGAGGTCATGGATGACACTGAAAAAGTCCAAATCGGTCGGAAGGAATTCACTTACTTTCGTAAAAGTGGGGCCTGTGGTGTTACCGGTGATAGCGGGAAAGCATTGGGTAACGGTTGTGACGTCATTACTGGTAAAGGGTTGGGTAGCAAAAGAGCCCGAATTCTGTCCAGTCTCTACAGGGGCAAATGTGCCTGCGAAACCTACGCGATTTCGTGTATCACTGATAAACGCCCACAACCACCGGGAGTGCAAGGACACCGTGTCTTCAAGAAGAATGCCTTGGTCTCAGTTGGTATAGACATCCTCAAGGAAGTCCAGAGATATGAATATCAAATTCATGCCCTAAACAAGACTGACAGAAACATTGGTCCTGAATTCACTGTTGGTAAAGCCGCAAAGAACTTCATAATTCAATGTAAGATACTTGATGTTACATTTATAACATAAATGTGACTCACATAAATAAATAACATATCCTCTAGGTGGTTATTTACTGAGAGGTTTCAACAATTGGATTGTGGCTGACAGACTTGACTGCGACGTGGAATTGGCGCCCTGCTTCAAATGGAACCAAAGAAACTTCGAAACCAATGGCAGATTGGATATCTGTAGCTGCACCGATACCTGTCGGTCTCGAACAAGAATTCTTCAATTCACTGGAATCTCCATAGAATTGATTATGATTCTAAATGCCAATGGATTCACATTCTATTTGCAGCAATTGATTGGCAGCAAGGAAAGTTGATAATTCAGATATGACGTCCATAAATAGGAAATCATAAATATATAAAATCAACCAAAAAAGTTATTCACTGCCTTCACCGAACGATACTGCAAGATTGAGAAATTGAATGGAGTCTTATCATATGTTTTCGATAAGAAGAGGCTCCCATATCAAGCTAGAATAAGTGGTACTGCCAATCAAGCGATATTCGAACGAACATCAATTCCAGTTCAAATTGCCCAACGACCACCAAAGAATTAAAAACTCAAATAAAAGTCACTTCCTTTAAATGTACCCGGAATAATGACTAAATCCCCAAGGGTCAAATGTAAATAGACACTCCCCCTATTCCCCTAAACCAGAATCCAAATCCCCAATATATTTTTATATGACTCACATTTATTTTTTATATTTTTTCAACCCCATTACTGTTGACCACGTGCACCCTGTACACTTTAACAAATAAACCAGTAAAGTGTAAATGAGCACCTACGCGTATTTATTCGATCAGGCAATTCACAGAAATACCATGAAGTCATGATTCATACAACCAATGTTAACATATGATTGGCCAGAGGATGACTTTTGATGATTAGGCGAACCATACGGTCATAAATTCGGAATTCTGAATCCATAAGAGATTATTCCCTTTACACGGCCATGTTAACTCATTATATTTTACAGCCGGAAATGAATCGAGAAGGTAATCTCATTGGCTTTTCAAATGTTACCATTAAAGATCACAATCACTGTTTGGCAGCTGAATTTGAATACGAGGATATTTCAAATCTGCTCAACGATGTCACCCCGTTTTTGGTAGCCGGAAATAATGTTCCAGAGGCAGACGCTCGTGACCCAAATATACCAGTCGGAATGTATGTTCCATTCGAACAACTGGGAACGGTCAACGACATCTTAGATCAAAATGGATACAAAGCGGGGGCGGCAAATCGTGTTAGGAACATCTTGGCTATCACGGCAAATATCCACACTGTAAATTTTCCAATTTACAATATCTGCCATATCACAATCAATATTATTTGTGACCACATTCCATTCTGAAGTCTCGAATCTCGAGAACAAGTGACTTATCAAAAACCCTAACCTCAATATCAAACCCTAAACCTATGCCACCGGAAAAACCACCTAAAAAAGAATTCGCACTGCCTAAGACACATCCCTATCACCTAAACCTCTCTTCCATTTTTTCACCTGCAAATAAATAAAACGCAAAATACTCCGTCAACCCAGAATTCGACATATGATGAATCATAAATAGAAACATCAAACGAATTTTGGGTAGACATTGTTTATCATTTTCAAATATGGCAACTTTTTATTGAAAAAGTCACGGCAGATGCATGGTTCAAAAATGCATAAATCATAATTTGGCAGTATAGGGACCCATCTTGTGCCTAATCGAATAGTCCAGCGACTCCATCCAAACCATCATCATCATCTCCGATTGAAAAATCGGACTCTAAAACGAAAATTACGACATCAGTAATCAAAAATGCCTCTAGCGATCAAAATCTCACCTAGAAATTCTTGTTCCCAGTCTTCCAAGGTCTCATTTGGATTATCTTGAATCAATGATCCCTTTGACTCTTTTGAATCGACCTCATTTCTAATCACAGGAGAAGAAGTTGAGCCCCTTTTGTCATTTTCACGCCATCGTTCAGTTTTCGGGGTCGAAACACCAGTAACGACAGGCTTCCGACCTAAATATAGAAGTTCGGGTTATTTAAGATGAAATATGTAATACCTTTTCTGGCAGAACCACGTGCACCACTTGAAGATCGAGGTCGTTTGAAGTTTTCTCGGCTGTGTTCGGCGAAAGAATATCTGAAAATGTGGTTATTATGGATCTTACTATTGTAGTAGAATTCAAAATCACCTAAATTCAGAGCCCAATACCATTCTACAGGTGTCATATTTCAGCTCAGCCTCTGGAACAACGATTGTAGGATATCTACTATAAAGAGTGTCCCGGAAGCTTTGAAATAAATCAGAATTGTCTCGTCCGCCATATTTACCAACAAAACCAGAATTGAACACGAGACTTTCAGGCTTCAAAACGAATTTTACCTTTGGAGAATCCAAAACGACCAAGTTTTCTACATCTCCAAATAAAGATTTAGAAAACTCTTTGGCACATCTATTCAGACGGGCAAGTAATGAGCGCAAGGAACAATCGCCAGCGAAATGACGCATGAAGCTGTCACTAAATTGATCCTGTGCATAAATCGAACGACGGCGCAAATTTTCTGATTCACACAAATTTCGGGCATTCCTACCAACAGCTGAATTGAAGGCCATGGATTCTAAAATGAAATTATTGGGAAAATATAGAAATCGGAAATAGACCTTTGACGATTGATCTGACACTCTGCTGATAATCATGATAATCCAAAAGCATTTGGGACATCTCACCAACGAAATGATCCAGACCAGGACTAGATTCGGCAACACGATTGAGTTTCTTCCTCAAAGCTTGATCAAGAGAAGCCAATGTTGCTTTTTCACCATTCAGAAGCCTTTTATTCATAAAAGGGGTTCTGGTCAATAATGATAGATTGCTATTAAACTGACCACATAATAAATATGTATCAGATCCAAAGGCTTCTAGATTGGCTTCTTCATGAGGTGGAAAATACTTGGAAGCACGATAAAAGTCCCCAAAATCCTTCAGAGCCTGTTTTCTTCCCCTAAAACGAAATTAATAAAATTTTTTATGATTTTTTCAACCAATAAGAAAATACTTACGTAGTCTTGAAACTACTCAAATCCCTATAACCAGGATCACCATACAGGACACCGACGGGATTGACAACAGAAGCATAATGTCGGCTTTTGGAAGAATTTGATGCCCTAACCATGACAAATGCAGCCGCGACCAATCGAGCTTGTTGATCCAAAGGCAACTGACCAAGATAACCAACGGGCTTTCGACAACCTTTGATATGTTCGGTTGGAATCGTTGGGTAGAGTTTTGAAGAATCGACAATGGTATCAGGGGGCAGTCCAAACCGAGTGTTTAACATCTTCAGGGCGACCTTTTCCGAACTTTGAACGCCGGCTTGAATTACTTTCTAAAGAATATAATTAAAACCATAATTCATAAAGGCTGAATCTAACATTAGTGACTTACTCCCATATGCTGGAAACATTGGTTTACACTGGAAACATAACTATCAACCAGATGACCATATTGAACACCGTGAGCCGATAATTTCTTTCCAGCACCATCCAAATCAACAATGGTTTGAGCACGATCCAAGCGTTCCTTAACCTAAAAATATGATTTAAAATTCTGTTTCAGACCCTAAACCTAGAGCCGATTCCTACTCACCATATCCATAGTCACGACAGTCGGGGGACGAGCAGTTATGGGATAATCCAACTTGACCTGATCCGAAATCATGCTCACGGAGGCAAACATATCTGGAATTGACTCATAAGAATCAAATTCACTTTCATTCGAGGCGCCACCTTTTTTACTCGGAAGATTTTCCTCAGAGGATACACCGGAGGTACTGGAATTGAGAGTAGTTGCGGAGATAATACTTCCGTCCAGACCACCTTGTGTAGCTTCAAGACCATCAGAGCTCACACCACTAACATTGACATTAGGGTCAACAACAGAACTATCAGCGCATTCACCGGACAGCACAGCCGCTTCAGCTCGTTCAACTTCAACAGCATCAGAACCAACGACGTGATCAACTTCCATTCCAGCATCTTCTTTTTTCACACCCACATCAGGCCCTATTGGAACCAGGTCAACAGGAACAGATTTACCTAATGGCTTGGCGGGAGATGATGGAGATTTTTTCTTTACAGAGTTGCGAACCTTTCCCATGACTTAGATAGCGTCTAAATTATGTAGTTTATAACACAACTATAAATAACTTATTCTAAGCAGAGTAATTAGTGGGCTATGGGGTCACTACAGTATCTAAGTCGGTCAATGGTCTTCTGGTTGTGATTTAAAGCTTTGGATTCTGACCAACAAAATCATGAAAAACAACAATAGTTGGTGACACGTTGGTTGAGTTCATTCGATTTCGTGCCTCAGTTCCATTTTCAATATCCAACTCAGCAACATCGTGTAAGTTTGCATCAAGACTAGTGTCATCGGAATATATGGCACTAAATTCCGGTATATAATCAATTATCATGATCTCAACAATTACCTGGACATTTCAAGTCTTCGACGACAACAACCATTCTCACCAGGCAGAGGTGTGTCAGAAAATCGAGGCATGGGACGAACACATGAACTTGAAGCGCCACTAGAAACACCACTGTCACCAACACGACTTGATCGAGCACCTTTTTGAAAGTTAAATTCCCTGAAATCACGTGATGAGATAAAAAGATTAAAGGGGGTAAATAACTTACAAACTTCCGTTGAGTTGAGCAGGAGTAAGGGTAGGAGCGAGTATTGGACTTCGGAACGGTGGACCAATCAGAACACTGAGCTTCGGACGGATATATATCATTACTCGGACACCATCCTTTTGGGACTGGGGTTCCGAATATATACATTCAATATCCAGAAATGAGGCGAAATTCTGGGCTAAAATATAATATGTTATTATATTTGTATGATGGCTTATTCTACTTTAAAATCTAGAAAAGCTTATCATACTACTTACGCCTACAATTTAAAATTTAAATAACTTACTCATCATATATCGGAACATCCCGAACAATCGTGTAGTTCCAACAGCTTTGTGTACATCCAAATCATGACCACCACCAAACTCAAATAGCACTGCTACACGAGTTAAGGGTCGACCACCCATTGCCTTATATGATGCCGCCACGAACGTCTTCATAAACTCATCATATACAGCACCACCGAAACTACCAAATTCGGAACCCAGAGCATGAAAGAAATCTGGGGTTGCAAAATATTCAGTCCCTATCTGGCGTTGAGCCAATCGCAAGTGCAAATCAACCACGAGATTGGCGAGCACTAATGATCGACGGTGTAATGTGGCCCCCCCATATTCATCAGAAACCTTGCGTGCTGCGGGTGGTCCACTATGCATATCTAAATAAAAACCAATTTTTATTTACCATTTAAAAATAAAACGTCATTCTGAAATAACAAATTCATTATCCAGTTTTCCCCTAATAACACCCTATACCACATATACTAATAACATTTTGGGCTTTCTATTATGCCACGAAATTAGTATAACCCTGAACCAACCCTTTTCACTATATCTTTATAATTATCAGTCTGTCTTTATAAAGACCAGAATAATTCAGTATTTATCAATACTTGGGAAATGTTCTCTAAAATCAATTTTATAAAAATTCTGTAAAACTGACAATGAATCGATACCAGTGACTTTGAAGAGATATTCATTTTATCTTACCAATTCTGTTCACGTGACCAGCCATCCTTCAATGCGACTGGTTGCATAACTTCCTTAAATCTCTTAGCCAATAGGCTTGGAGTAACCTTTAATTTGGTCATATCAATTGACAGCGAATGAAGGTTTGGGACCCATATTAAGCAATCATTGATTGCGGGGGTACCAGAGTTAAAATTCGGTGAATCAACAGTAATGGATGACGCGTTTGGAAGATGACAAGATGAGTCAACGAACAATGACACATAATTTTCCCAAACGACAAAATCCTTTTCTGCCAATTTTTCACTGTAATAAGTCCTAAAAGGCACAATAAATTGATCAAAAAAACAATTGTATTCTATGTTTTCATGTATTAAAGAAGGGTCACGAATTAGACTTACCTACTTGGTCTAGAACTCACGCATAATAACTCACGCGTAATAAGACTGAAGCCCCTGTACTGAAGCTCCTGTCGACCCAGGGGCATGCATTAGCGGATACTTGAAGCGACCAACTGATATGGGAATCCCTTTTACATTTCTCCCCACCTGGTCGATTTGGAGTATATTTACAGTTTTGAGAATAAGTTTTGAGAATAAGAGTGTCTGGCGAATGGATTTACACGAAATAGAATGCCTACGTGATTACAT
>SCLD01026746.1:0-17898 GCA_004367895.1 Oikopleura longicauda
GTCAGGGATTCCATCTTCATTTGACGACATAAATTGTGGGGTCAGTATCTGAATAAGCGATATCGAGCATGCGTCAGGTTCTGGCTCCGACACATCAATAGGTCCCGAAGATACAATCAAACGAGCTTGACGCCGTCGTCTCGCTTGTGTTTCCTCGGCATAGCAGACATAACCATACTGAAGATATTGGGCGTCACTAAAGTTCATTTGGATAAAATCCGTATTGTTCAGTGCGGCAATCGTCAAAGAGCCAGAATACTGTGACGAATAACTTGTTGGAAATCTTGCATTAGCGACGGCCTTAAAATCGCAGTTTAGCAAACTGTAATGCCGTTTTTATGTGCTTACCTTTGACATTGAATTAGACGCTGGATAAAAGCGAGCTCGCTGAGCAGAGCTTTCCAATGCTAATTGGCCAGTTTGCTTGTCATTTTGGTTATCAACACATCCTCATTCTACGCCAACCCAAAATGACGTCAAGCGGCCACCCCGACTACTTGCATATTGTAATGTTTTTGTTTGGCAAAGGCCCTTCGAAGGCTGACATGTGCGTAGCTCTATATTGCTTGATGATGGGTTCCAACAGGAGTTTGTGATTTGACTGTTCATAACTGGTGGTGAACTGAGTTGTTCAAGATAGCTGCAGACAAGGCAAAGTAATTCGAGTGTTGATTGATGCGTTTTATAAGTTGAGCGGCGATCTTCTTGCATTGTCTTCAGAGACTTGGGCTTCTCTTCTCTCCCGTCCATTGCAAAGCTTTGAAAATTGATTGAACGGTCACTTTCTAAGTTGTCAAACGTCATCATGTATTGACCTCTTGGCGTAAAACGAACATTGATGCCTTTATCAACGTATGTTGACAGTGATGGTACCATTCCGTACTCGTCAGGCTGATTTCTATTGACGGAAGTTATGAATGCCATAATACCGTCATAATGATCTATTTGAACCAAACCACTCAGTTCGCTCTCACTTGTCCCTCGAATGACCCCGTAGACCCATCGATTGTTGCTTTGCAGATGAAACAAGAAGAACTTGGCTGTACAGTATGCGGCTTCGGTTTTGTCTTTGAATGGGTTTCAACCTATTTTGAACCACATTAATCATGTATCCAGCCAAAGTAATTTTCTTTAAACATGGGCAGACCTGATCACTTTATGAGAGTGATCTGCCGAGGAAGAATGTAAGTAAATTAAATTACAAGTTTAATTTTACTTGAAGGTGCCCGGTTCATGGAGAACCATGGAGAGCCGAGATCTACTTCAACAATAAAGCAAATCGTCAGTTGGCTGAGGAGCGTTTCAATAATTTTTCCATTTGGTTTTATATTAATGTGAGTGATATTGAAATTATCATAAGTGTATTTTTGTTCAAGGTCGTGGCTGTTCTCTTGCTTAGTCTGATGCCTCTGTGGCGGAAATGGCGAAAGGTGTACATGCGAGTTATGTTATCACCTGAGAAAGTCAAACGTGGTTATACCCTGCTCTAGTAAAATAATGCCCTTTGCCACCTGATTGTCAAATCCATCCGACAACGCGCCGGCAATACAGGGCTCAACAAGCTCATTGTGAGTTGCCGCGAGAATGGCCAACGCATTCGTCTCACTTGATGCCACGCCAACATACTCGCAAATTAAACACTGCTCCTCGCTATATGCGAGTGAAAACGCTGGATTAAATGTTAATTATCGAAGAGACTCAATAACTTATCTGACCAGTTAATAAAGTCAAGAACATCTCTGGCTGGCTACGTCAACTGAAATCTCACGTCATTCAAACACTGCATCTGCTTTTTATCAGACAATGGCAACTTTGTTTATCATCCCAACTTTACTGACTGGATCATTGTTGTTTAGGAAATACGCATTTTGGCGCCCAAAACTCTGCTGTCTAAGCTTTTATTGGCGTTTCAGGCTGCGCTTCAGAGAAAGCAATTTCAATTTGTTTCATCTCGCCCGTGTTGTACCATTGCAAACTCGGATCCGTTGGCCGTTGATCGCCATTCAGCTTGGTACTGTGGACTAAGCACTCGTTCCATCCAGGCGCCGTACCAATCACCCACCTGTTTTTGATTTTATACATCCATAGTTTTTCTGACTCTAGGTTTCACCATGTCACTAATATAGGTTAAGTTCAAAAAGGTTAACCATTCCTTGTTTGTCGGAGTAAACAAGGGAATCATGTCGATAGATATCGGGTTTAATTCGGTTCCATTTACCATCGAAGTGATCATTGTCACACAGTAAAGCCGTATGCGGTGGCTTAGCAAACACATCATCACTTTCAGAGTCGAGTCTCGGCGCCTTCAACGTTCGAACGAATTCTTCTAACGTCTCCGTTTTCGGCGCTGCAGCTGACGCAGCTGGTGGATCATTTTTACGATCAGCAGTTATTGTTATTGGTGGATCTGGATTAGGTTTCACTGCTTTGCTGCGATCACTTGTTTCTTTGGTTGAGATTTTTTCCTCGTTGTTACTAAATAATACAGTCGATGTAGATATACTAAGGATATTCGTCTAAACTTAAAGTCCGTCAATCAAGTATTTGTACTTTGACACAGTTGTAAAATATCATAAATATGTCATTAATTATCTTCGTTTTATGATTATTCTAATTTGGTTACAGTTTTGTATTAGTTTTGTCAAAAGCTTACTTATCTGTCGGGCGATTTACTTTGACATCATCCTTGCTACCTTCGTCATCGGAGTAAACGACTCGACTCTTGTGAACACCATAACTAAAGTAGGACATTTCTCTGGCGCTCTGAACGTAACTTTGTCAGAGAAAAACTGTTTTAGCAACAAAGTGTTGCTCATCTATCGGTACCCCATGTTATCCTCCTCACAATTATATCGTAAAATGCTCAGTGAGTAATGATTGTGTATACCGTCTTTTCATAAATAAGGCCGTCTCTGACAGTTGTTTCCGCTATAACAATATATAACTGTCGGGTTAATTTAATGAATTCAGGTTAAGTTAAATACGTTTGGCGTAATTGATGTGGCAAGTGCTGACTAGGTCCATTGGTCATCCGTAAAACGAGTTCACATTGGTTAATATTCAATAACTATTGCATTATTTCATACTGTAAAAGTTCAAGCTCTAATTAGGCCAACGTTTTGCGTAGAAGGAGAAAAACAGCAATTACTGCTAAAAGTAGCTTTGAGTCCTCCTCTACTCCTCCCCACCCGCTCGCGCGTCGTTGTCTCCCCGGGCATAAGTTTCATTCATTCATTCGCTTCGTTCAAAATTTAAATAATCTGGTGCTACCAAAAACAAGAAGACCATAATCAGCTGATGGCTGGTAGAGATGATTAAACTCGTACAGCTGTTCATTGCAGTTCAGGCTAGCGTGTTCATTGACGAGGGGTCAGTACATATAACGTCCTCTCCACTTGGATCCAGAAAAACACGCTTTGGCAATTATCGGAAAATGTAATTTCTTGTTTTTAGTTCATGCAAAGTCACACACTGTCAATCAATTGGCGACTACTGTCTCGTGTCGTCGACACATGATTACATACATACGCGAAAGTGCACCGATAACGTGTATATTAAGTTCAGTAAGGATCAATATGAGTTTGCCATTGACGAAAATAGCCCGATCGGATCAAAAATAGGCACGCCAATAACCTTGGACAATTTTGATCAGGGATACATGCTCAATGTAAAGGGAGATGATTTCACCATAAGTCCACGAACTGGGCAACTATATAGCCGCATTGGACTGGACTATGAAAGGCACGGGCAAAACCAATCAATGGTCATACAAAACCACACTTATTTGTTCTTGTATGAAACTCGCAAACACAACTTGAAGTGCCCGTCAAAAGACGTAATTTATACGAGTTTGAAGTTCAGGCTTTGTTGAAGGAGAAAGTCCTTCGTACCAAAGTCCGGATTACTGTGAATGATGTCAATGACAATATACCCGTGTTTAAACGGTACTTCGAGCTCATCAAACAAAACTGGTCACCAAATACAGTATTACTGACGGCTGATGCCAGCGATGCTGACACGTCGACTGTGATCACTTATGGCTTGGTTAACCCGGCCATTTATTTCCGTCTCAATGGGAGCATGCTCATGACAACATCCGTCAAACCAAACAAATCAACACAAAAACTGCAAATAATGGCAAGTGACGGGTCGCATTCAACCACAATGACTGCTATCATTAATTTCATCGAAAAACGAGCACAGCCTGTGTTTAACGTCGGCCATACAATATTTCAAGTGTCCGAATGTTCACCCACGCCGTTCATTGTTGGTCAACTAGTTATTGATGGTGACGGTCCTTTCGTATACTGGTCATCGACTGATGCACGTTTCACGATTGAAAAGTCAACCGGATATATTATCAAACGCGTGCCTATTGACTATGAAAAAAATCGCGAGTTCAAGTTGAATGTATTCGCCCGCCGCAACACTGACAATCAAATTGAGACGCAAATAACGATCAAAGTACAAAACTGTGTTGAACACGGGCCAACAATGGTTTCGCCGAAAATGTTCCCGATTTCAGTTGGTAAGTGACTTACCTCTGATTTTTAATGAAAAATCAATCACCGTTATGCACCATTGTTAGTTGGCCGGACGCCATAACTAGTTGACCAAGAATCATCAGCATATTTAACGGGCACTGTCAGAATTAATAATGACGTTTGCCTTTTAGATTACTCAAGTCCCCGCGTACTGTCCATTGGACAGGTTATTTACCGCGGTGAATCGTCAATTACAGTTTACCTGACGGTGTGTGATGCTGATATAGAAATCGATGTAGACAACCGACTTACCATGCCACGGGTAGATGTTGCGGAGCGTGAATTAGAGTGGTCGGCAATGTGCACAATACGCGCGTGCAATGAGCAACTACTGTGTTCAGATGATGATGTTATTGTTCAGTATAAGGATACACGAACACCACCCGTCTTTTTCTCACCAACGCAACTCATTATTACAAGTCTAAGTGAAGAACTACAGCCGGTTCAAATTTACACATACGCCTACGAGACGTACACATCTGCGACTGTTCGGACACGAACCGGACCGAACATTAAAATTGGCGATGGGTTAAAACCTAAGTTGTTGACATCAACGAAGAGCGATTTCCCGGTTCAATTTCAAGTTCAATCGCGCGGCGATTACGAAGAGTTTCGAGTTCATTACTTTGACTCGCTGACGGATGAGAATGTTGGTAAAGGCTGTAAAGTGACCGATACGAAACTTACAATCAATAGCGACACTCCAACAAGGGCTTCACTGCTCACAAGTTTCGAGGTCGAGCCGAACCGAAATGTACTAGTGACGAATTTTCGACTCATATCATCCGGTAAACCGGCGCCCGAATTCATTAATGTTGTACAAGATGACAAGAAAGTTCAGTTCTTTCGCAATCTGAACTCGATTAAAGAAGGAAATTATGCATTTGACTTCATTTGTTATCGTGAGTATGACGCGTATCGCCGTACGATATCAGTAAGGGCGCGGAGTAGATCAAAAGAAAGAAGAAACTACATGTTGCCTGATAAACGTGCGAGCCTGATCAGTGTGAATGAAACTGTAACATCGGGCACTGTTATCGGAAGCATTTCTCAAGCACCACCATGTCCACACACATTCGCCAAATACGAAGCCTCATCAAGTTTGATAAGAGTTGATCCATTTGGCGCTGTCGTACTAAAGGGGAACTTGGATTACGAAACACAAAAACAACACACCATTCCACTTGATTTGACTTGTGGCACCATTGTGAGCAAAACAACACTGCTGCTGAATGTGCTTGATGTTGATGATGAGTCGCCGATTTTTACTCAGCCAAGTCAACCACTTAAAGTGGCCGAAGGTTATTCCGGTCCCTTCAACTATGTTCGCGCTGACGATCCCGATTCGTCGTTCATTTACTTAATTGAAGATAATCCCTACTTTGCAATCAACCCACAGACGGGCATGTTGCGAACACGACAAAAATTGAACCATGAACTCGACAAGTATCATGGTGTACAGATAGTGGCACGTGATCCGAGTGGTCACGAGGGTAAAGTCAACGTGATCGTTGAAGTGCTCGATGTTGATGAGTACGAGCCAAATATAAAATATGAAGTTGGCTCACTTGGAGCGGATGTACTGGAGCTTCCCGTGACCAGTGGTTTGATTCTTGGCCAAGTGGTGGCCAATGACTTTGACGGTACGGAAAAATTCAACTTTTACCTCGTCAGTGTCGAGCCAAATGAACTCGCGTGTTTGATCAAGATTGGACAGAAAACGGGGACTCTTTACGTAGCCAGTAGTTCAACGTCAATGTTTACTGGGGACATGAAAATAACCGTGGCCGTCGTGAGCAAAAGTATGAAAAGAACAGAAATTAACTTTTCAATACCCGTACTTCAACGAGGTGAAAAACAGCATATCATCATGGACAAGTGTGCCATCAGCCAATGTGATCTGGGGGCGCGTCAAATACGAACATGTTTAATTGTAAGCGAAAACTATCTACAGGGATTTTCGTCATCGATTGGTCGTATTGATAGAGATGGTTATTTGATGCTAGGTGAAATGGACTCTGGTATGTTCACCGCGGACATTTACGCGCACAAACAATTTCAGCAGCAGATTGACATTGAGGTAGTGGCTTGTCAGAGAGAACGAGCTTTTCGGATCGTCAACTCTTACTTTGAGATATCGTCAAACACAAAAATTGGGACACAAATAGGCAAGGTTGGTGTGTCAATGGTGGGGTGGTACAACTTCAAAATCAACTATGAAAAGTCAATATTTATAATTAATTCAAGTGGAAGTGTGTTCATTACTGGGCAGCTAGCACCAAACGAACAAAATTACTATGCCATTCCTGCATCAGTCCAAGACTTTAGCTCTCCGCCAAAACGACTCGACTTCGAGTTGCAAGTGTTGGTGAAGCCCGTTATCGCGCAGGAAACTTTAATTGAATTCGATAGAGCCGTGTTCACTGTGTATTCAAACTCAAGTGAAATTGCTCGATGCCGTAAACTGGATAAATATACGACGATTTCCAAAATTATCGTGGCTAAACCACCTCGGCTGGCTTCACAGTTGAGTATAACTGAAACTTGCATCCTAACCCGTAAATCGGCGTACATAACACCGGGCACTATTACCATCACAGCAAGAAACAACCAGTCGACAATTGTACAACCGGTCACATTAACAATAAACGTGATTGGTTCAAGCACGTCAAATCAACAGCAAAATCAGTGTTCGAAGCACCAAATGGTGACCATTGCTGAAAATACCCGACCTACTTTCAAGCTACCATATACTCAACTTGGGGATGTGGTGTCGCTGTTGAAAACTACACCATCTGGCTATACAAACAATTTTCGCTATACCACTGGGCGTTTAACAGTTGTAAGGCCCTTTGACTACGAGACAATTGATCGGCTTGAACTGTCCGCGCTTGTCACCAGACTGGACACCAATTGCACGTTGGTGATTGTACTAAAAATTGAAAACCGAAACGATTGTTCGCCTAAATTTACAGAGAGTATTGTGGCTGCAGTTCGACCGGACGTAAGGCAAAAGTATGATTATGATACGGAAATATTAACGATAGCAGCCACTGATGATGACGGCGATGACCTGAAATTTACCATCGATGATGACACGGTGCCATTTAGCATTCAAGACAGCAAAATGTTTATTCGCCGAGGCACTGAAATTACGAATACTGGCAGTTTCATTTTTGATGTCTCCGCATCAGATTCCAAGTTTAAAGTGACAACGACGGCAAATATTACTGTACTTGGTTTGACGAGTGAAACGCCATCATTTAACGACGAGACCATACTGTTTGCGTGGTCCGGTTTAAAGACCGGAACTGCTGGATGTGTGTCAGCGACATATGCCCTGAAGCTCACTTACTTCATCGTCACTCCAAAGAAGTACATGTCAATTCATCCTACGGTAAGCCGATGAACAAAAATCAATAACAATGTTATAAGTAGACTGGTTGCGTGCATTATGAAGAAAACAAATTACCAGAAATAGACACCAAACTTGGAATCGTTGCCATGGGAGAAGACGGTAAAATTGCCTTTAAAATATTTCGAGTCGTTGTTAAACCCGATGGGATGAGAACCAAGCTTAATTATATCATTCCGTTTGCTTTGCCAGTTGATTTGTCTCCTGATACCTGTATTTTGGATTTAGTCAAGCAGCTGCCGCAATTGTCTAGCATGAACTTGTCATACTCAATAACACCAAAATCGGAAGAGTCAAAACTGTTCTACATAGACGGCACAACAATTTGTTACACAGATTTTGGTGCTGGTAAGCGATTGCCGCGATCAACTCAACTTTACATTCACACATTCCGAAACGATTTTCCCATTGAAGAGGGGACAATTCAAATTCAGTTTCAAGTTGGCAGTCTCAATAGTTATGCACCCCTATTCAGCCAAACATCGTATTCGTTTACTATCTCGCCACTCACCACGCCAGGTACCAATGTTGGCCAAGTGCATGCAATTGACTCAGATCGCGGTGGCAATCCATATGGTGTAATACGCTATCAGGTCATGAACTTTGAAATGCCGTTCGAAGTCGATCCGATATCAGGAAAAATAAGACTTATCCGGCAATTGTCAAGCACCATTGTGCGCTACATATTCCGTGTCGAAGCGCGGGACAGTGGCCTGTACTCAAAGAGTAGTCAGGTCCAAGTCGAAGTGAAAGTGAAGAATGCTACAAATGCTGCTAGTGTGTTTAAACATCAAATGACAGAGTGCATCTTCCCATCGCGCGGCGATTGTACTGTTCGGCTGCTTGGGCTGCAACGGGCGCCACCATCGTTCAAGCTGAAATCATGCGACAACTTCCGCATCTCACCGGTTTCAGGCCTTGTCACAATGGTGACGAACAGGAACAAAAATACGACCCAAGTGTGTCACGTCTGTACCGGTAGAGATTGTGCAATGGTTGCGCTGATGACAAAGTCAGTGATAAAATACCCACATGTGTTCAATCGCTCTAAGGAAACAATAAAGTATATACCGGCAAATCGACTGATCAAAAAAATTAACGCAAACTACAAGTTGTTCATTTCACCACTTATCAGTGAGTATTTCATCGCCAATGGTTACATTCAAACACGGCGGCCAGTTGACCAACTAAAATCGAATTATCATGTCACCTTGCCCGTGCTTGAAATGTCACCCCAACCCAAACTATTTGAGCTGATCATTGACCGTCGAACACGGACCGAGATAACAACAAAGCAAAATGTACAGGTGGGCGTTCACATTGGCAACCAACAGCGTAATCTTCACTCAATTTTGCCACTTATGTTCAATGGCGCCGGATTTGTCGAAATCAAGAGTGACTCGACAATGGAGTTGTTGATGGTTTATTCAAAAATGGCAACAGATGTATCGTTATTGCTGCTGGAGACTGATATTGGCCTGCTTGAGATTGCGCACTTGAACGACACAATCAACCTTAAGTCAAGTGCGTGGACTCGACAAGTTCAAATTAACACTAATTCAACCTATACACTCACGTTCGCTTTCGCGTCGACATTCGTGATAAAAGATCAGTGGAATGACTGGACGATAAGTGAATCGCGTCTGACGGTGTACAACATCATATTCGGGTATAACCCGTTTAATCCAAGCACTCAGCCTTTCATTGGTCAGTTGTTTTCGTTGACCGTTAACGGCCGGCCGATCACATATCGTAAACATGAGTTAGACGCTGGCATGACCTCAATGATAAGTGGGTCCGGTGGTACACAACAAATATGCGTCGATTTCTGTCAATCCCGACTCTCATGTCAATCATCGCCATTCGGCGTCCAATGTCCAGCTTTTTGTACTGATCAGAAAACTGGTGCACTCGAACAGTGCACATTCCCACCCAGCTCCACGCGCCGTTGGCAACAATTGTTCTGGATCATTGGTCCGTTGGTTTTGGTGCTTGCGTCTGCCCTTATCTTCCGTCAACACATCCTTTTTAAACTTCCGCGCAAATACACCGTCTTGAGTCGACTCGATCACGATCACCACCACCAACAACAACAACATCTTCATCAGTCATCACATCATGAGCCAGATGATCAGAAACCCGTTATCAGTTATGATCCACGCGAGCGCACATTGCTTCCGCGGGTTCGCTTCAATGCAAATACGGGTCAAGTGTTGCAATCAGTGGCAGAGGAAGACGAACTCGTCTTGAGCACCTTCAACCGGTGTTTGACTAGCTTATCCGATTCGGATGAGACGGAGAATGAGCTTTTTGTGTGAATAAAATTCGACATCCACGTAGCCGTGTGTGTGTGTTTGATGTTGACTGACTGAAGGGCTCCCAAAAGAGAGTGACTGTGTTTGCAGTTAACTTTAAAGTGTGCATTAACTCTGCTGCTCCAACCCAACTGGGCGTTGTCTAGTTTTGAAAATTTGGCGAATTTGGCCCAAAACACACATAACGTCGGAGTGTATGGATGAAAGGAAGAAAATGTTTTTATGTTTATAATTATATAATAATCGACCACTTTATAAAGAAGCATTGACACACATGAGAGGAACAAATGTTTTGTTTGTGTTTGGGCCCCAGTTCCGTCTATCCCGTCACTCCTAGTCAGAGCGTCATTTATTTTCCTAGATTAAGTACACATTTAAGGACGATAGCTGCAGCCACGCTGACCCCCTCATGTGACTCTTATTGGCTCTCTCTCGGAACAGTGTCTCCCAGACATGACTTACTGATATCGTCCGAATCATTGGTGTGGAATGTAATGGTGTGAATTGATGTCAACTGTTGCTGGAATTGAACTGTAAACAGTTGACGCGCCATTGTGTTGTAACACTCGCTTGAGACTGTGCGTCCGTGATCGGCGCCGTGTGAGTGGTTGTTATTGATTCCTGTTAGTGTGTTTTCGAACACATTGACAAAAATTAACTCTTGGCCGCCACCGACTGGATGTGGCGTTCATTGTAGCGAGAGTAGCGTGTAGTGAGAGAGTATCCTCATCCGCCTCCTTTTTTTATTTAGTGTCGAACTTACACATCTTGGGCACTACAACTTTACTACGCTTTGGCTCTCTAACTGATGACAAAAAAATAGAGAGAGAAAGAGGAGGCAGGCAACAGAGAAAGCAACAGCCACACACACACACACACACTGGACCAAGATAAAGAGAAAAGCAACAAATCAATTATCAAAGCTGGGAGAGAGAGAGAGATTAATTAATCGGACGGAAGGAACACCAAACCAGGAGCTAAACTAAATGATTCAGCCATAGTGGGCTGCCTAAAGCTTGACTGTGTGCACTTGCGTGGGCGTGAGGCCAATTCAGCGGCGCGATCAGCTGATATGGCACCCGCCGACAATGTTTCCGCCATCAAAACGCCAAGGTAAATTTCATTTGCATTCATCACCTGTCGTATATAGTAGTGGTTTTGGTTTGGTGTGTGTTGAGACTTTTTTGAGCCAGACTGAGGCAAAAATACAATTTCCGGGGCCTGGCCTAGAGAGAGTAGGGACTGGTGGACTGAGTTCGGGTTATTAAGGATGGTGGAGGAGAAAAACGGATCATCGGTGCCAAAACCGTTGACTTTTAGATGCTTTGTTTTAGTATCATCAAGCCTGGAGCAGATGCCGCAGTTCTAAATAAGCAATTTCAATCGGTGATCTTTATGCTCAGCCCAAATGTATCTAAAAAAAGGGGGAGGAAAATATAGTTAGGCTCACTATTATATACCCAGGGAGCAAGCCATGGGCTGAACACACAACCACGGGCTGGATTATGAACGAATAATTTGTTAATTTAGCCCCTACTAGTGTGTTAATTGCACCCTAATGAAGTTATAATCAACGAGCCAATTTAATTTACAGTGGCTCTTACTTTTAACCTTGTCGCACTGTTGTATATCTGCGCTCTGCCCCGCCCAAGTTCAACAACAACACACAGGAATTGACTCACGTTCCATATGGACTTTCACAGTAGTGTTTTCGAGACTGGCGTAACTCGTGTAAATGTCGTTATATTTGTCCTGGACAATATTAGTGCAGCTTCACTCTCTATATGCGCTAGTATCTTCTTCTTCTTCTTTAACGTATCACAGTGAGTACGAATTAATTCAACAATTTACTAACACCAAATATATAAGACAAAACCACATATTGAAAATATCACCATAGATAGTTCGATCTAGGAATTTTGCAAATCTGTGCTCTCGCTCCTAGTGCTGGTGCTGCTGCACCACCACCACCAAAAAAAGAAAGAACTTAACGACGTAACATTTACGGCAACTGTGTGAATTAGAATAACACAGATTCTATTTAAACATATCACACACAACGTGTCAATTGTGCCATTACTCTCGTAACTGATGCTGAATGGTGCTGGTGGTGTGACTGGTGTTGGGTGCATAATAATAAAGTTTCTTAAAATAGACGTTGAGCTTATATATGTAGAACTATAACTGTGGTGTAAAAAATAGGGCCCGAAAAAAAAAGACAAACAGACGTGATCTGTGTCGCCAAAAAAAATCGAGAGAGACTAGAGAGAGTGAGAGAGAGAGAGAAAGTGAGTGTGAATCCGATTCAGAAAAAAAGAAAAAGAATTCAAAAACACAAAACTCAAAAACACGTTTTCGAGTCTGCTTTCTAGATTGGCCAATGGGGTGGTAGGTTGTCGATTACCCGATTCGCGACTCGCCACCTCTTCTTTCTCTCTTCTCTCTCATTCTCTCACTCAACTCAGCTCTGGGCCCCTTCTTACTCATTTACACTTACTATCGCACCGAGAGAGACACACACACACCACTACAACACGCTACACTCGCGCATTATGTGCAGCAGCAAAAAACAAGTTTAACCTCACACTTGCCTCACCGTTCAGTGCAACAATAATGGCGGAAGAGGCGACGACGACGACCACTACTTCACCACCGCCACCACCAACATCAACGGCGCAAAATAAAAAAGACGAATCGTAAGTACTTGAATAAAAAATGGAACTCAATTTATTTGAACAGCTACAAATGCGACGAGTCATTTATCACGCGCGTCACCCAACGCGTCCATCGCGACATGCCGCGTGATTTGCGCGCGCGCACCCTCGACTCGCTCTCGTCGTCGCTGTCCAAGATATGGCGCTTGTCGCGCGGCACCAACACGCCCTATGCCCACAATGATCCGACGCAGCAGCAAAAGTACAAGTGGAGTGTGGCCATATCGCACGAGACCTCCGTGCTGACCGTTTACCGCCGCAAATCGGATCGCAGCCGGGCCAAGGCCCATTGGCACATTGATTTGAATGATTTCCTGGCGATTAAGTAAGTTGTTCTTACTGTATTACAAGCAGCTTTTTTATTTTTTATTTCTAGCGTTAAAAAAGAAGAGGACAAACAGTATTTGAGCGTTCAACTCTTTTTCAAATCAGGCGTGTTCATTATCATCGATTTTTCGCCCGACGAGCCCGAGCACAGTCGCGCCGCCAAAGAACTGGTCGACAAGTTGAAAGAGATCACGTCCGTCATTCAATGCCGCTTAAAATGCGAACGCGTCAAGTGCACGCGTGATAAATCGTGCCAGGCGCGACTGGCCATTAACTCGACCCTGGCGATTCGCGTCGAACTGGAGCGCGGGTCACCAGATGAAGCAATGGGCGCTGCTCTACTGACGACGGAGACGTTCTTTTTCACGTGGGAGACGAAGGATTTCGACCGCAATCGCAAGTGTTTAGAAAAAATGATCTTTCGTAATGAGCACAATCAACACAAGCCGATTGAACTGTCCAAGAAGGACTTCCAAATGTGGCAATTTGACCCGTTGAACCCGCACGACATGACAGTCCGAGGTCGGCTGCACACGAACAAGAAGAGTTGCTTGGGACATGTCATCCTTACGATTGTCTTTGACGATCCGTACCGCCTGTTCCACACGACATACAAACCCCTGCTCGACAATCAATTCGTCGCCAAGTCGACGACGACGAAAACGCGACGGTCAAAGTACGATGATATGCGTCGATGGAATGAGCAACGGCGTCAGAACGACACATATCGCTACCCGAACTCATCGCCCCTTGGCAATGGGCTCATCTCGAAAACGCCGCCAAAACGCTCGAGTCGGACGAGTAACTCAAACTCGTACGGGAAGAGTCAGGAGCAACAACGCAAGAACAATGACGAGTCAAACTCGGCTGAGCACAAGCACAGCAGCAACGACAAGCAACCGGGCCAGACACAGGGCGGCGGCGGTGCCAGCACTTGCAACCAGACGCAACTTGCCAATGCGGGCCAGCAACAGACGTTAAACTCGATTGGCAATCCGAATTCGCCCGATTTTTCGCCATGAGCAACCAACCAAAACCAAATCCCCGACCCAACAAAAAAACAGCAAGCAACTCTCAGGCTACCCAACACTCATTCTACACTTTCCTCAAACAAAAAACACAGAAACAACAACCAAAACGCTGAATCCACATATCGGTGCCGCACCCTGAACACATCCCACTTTTATTTTAAGTTTTTGAAATCCTCATTCTTTTTGCCTTCAATTTTTTATTTGTTTTTTTTTCGTTTAAAGTTCACATCCACCAAAACACACACACACAGACAATAGAGAGTCAGATGAATCAAAAAATTCCTTTTTTTCTTGAGAGGCTAAAAACCATTTTGAGCAACACAGTGTGTCCTCTCGCACCTATTTCCCGAGCTTGTCAATTTCTCCGACACTACATTTGATGCTATTTACAAAAAAATAATGATGCGATAAGTTCCAAAAACCATAAACAAGAAACATAATGTCGAGAGCTCCACTTTTGGCATGTGGCCCTATTTGATCATTTTTTAAAAGTCGGTTAAGGGTCATTTGATTGCGCTTTTTGATTAAATAGGGTCAACACAGCTCAAAAGTAAGCCCGCTCGAGCTGCCCCAAACCACACACACACACACTGAATGATTCACAAACAAATACACAAACACACACACACATATATCACTATCATATATATGTTTTCCCCTACTACACACACATACATTTATAAAACAAATGCGATTCCTATCAATCAGCCACACACTCCATAGTTCTGCCATTTGATGCCACTACCACCACCACCACCACCATACATAGACACACATATATGCGTACTCAACAATGCCTATCAAAGTTTTCCACTCACACACACACACACGTTTGTTTTCACGACACGGTAAATAGCAGTAAAGTAACGCCCTATTGACAATAGTGGATAGACAATACCATACACGCATACTCACTTGCTTCGCATATCAAAATTCGCAAAAAATACAGTTATTAGAGTGTTTCTACTACTCGGCAACAACAATATAGATAATAAAGTTCATTCAGAAAATAACGTGTTTTTGTGTTTTTTACGTAATAATTACGAAGTTGGCTCATGCTGATCTTGTGACCACTGTTGATATGATTGTTCGTCTTTGAGTTCTTGGACAGATTTGAGATAATGTTTGATGCCATGGGGCACGGTGGCGGACAGGCCCGAATCATCCTTGGCAACATTAAGATGAAACTCATTGCCCACGTGTGTGTAGCCAAAGCCAAAAGGCACACTTGGGATAGGGTCGTGCTGAAGCACCAGTCGCGTCAGGCTCAAGTTCAACGTGCGAAAGCACTGCTCAAAGTGCGTCTCGCCGACACGCGGACTGGCGACCGTCACGTGAGTGACTTGTGTCTCCTTTTCGAGTCGATTCAAACCCAAATCAATGGTACATAGTGTCGCCAAGGCAGCCCCTTAATGCCAGCACTAAGGTGAATTGAGCTGAAAAGGAACTTACCAAGTGAATGACCAGTGACAAACAAATGATCAAAGTAAGTAGTTGTCAAGTAGTTCCGTAAATCAGCACGCAGCACATTGTATTGGTATTGAAAGCCCTCGTCAACCATAATAGATGGGTCGTTCTGATGCTTCAACATCTCCAATCGAAAGTACGCATCCGCCATTAAATCGCCCTCTGTCTTTTCCGTCCCGCGAAAGGCGACAATGAGCGTTACCACGTCGTTTTTGTTATACGTGAATACGGTACAGTGCGCATCCGAATCGGCATCGGCAAACATGACAAACTTGGTCACATGCTCGATCATGGGCCAGTAATGGGCGTTTGTATTGCGCGTTTCAATCGTATTATTTAACTCCACTGTACTCTTGTACGCCGCCAACGAGGCCTGGGCGGCGAGGAGATAGTTGTCAAGGTCGCCGGGTGCGACGGGCGGCTCAACAATTGCACGTGTTTCAACACATGGCCAAAAATATTCTTTTATCGTTGTTATTATGTTCATTTTCGTATCTATGTTCCCCATTTTTAACACTTCCGCGTTATTTGGCTCTCTTGTTATTTATTCACCTTCGCCAATGTGTAAGAGAGATGCAACCAGCAATCATACGAAAAACGAGATCATGAGACATTCGTGATGCGAGACTGTCAAGGTCTACTTCACCCATTTGCCAATGTGTACATGTAGACATGCCTACTCCTGGGCCAACTTTACATCAAGTTATAATTACATTCCATAATTATGACTACAATTTGTATAAATATAGAATCGTTTCTTTTGACAATTTATATTTGTTTTAGAGCTCTAAACACGGTGGTGGCGCAAACTATACTCCACTCTTCCATCAACATAACAAACGACGAAGAATTGTTTTTACAATATATATTTGTTTGTGATATAAACTTTATATTAGACATGGTGTACAAGGTAGGGGTGGCGACGAGGGGTGACAAGGGGGGCAGTGAGTGAGTGTCTATGTTTTAAAGTGGGCTAGTAATTTTCAAAATAATTTTCCACTTCTTCGTCATCATCCTCAACATCCTCGGACATGCCAGCCGTGATATCATCTGGCGTCCTCCGCTTTCGACTGGTCGCTGCTTTCTTTGGCGTTTTGAACGATGACTTTGTCGGTGCTTGTTTTGCTTTAATGTTGCGCGCTTTGATTTTATTCGCCTCTGCCGTGATGCCAAGCTTGGGCGTTTTAAAGCCACCCTTCTTTTTTTGTCGACCGTTTACATCTGAGAGTACAGGCGTTTTGTAGCCAATGTTTGCGTTAATTGTTTGACTGTTGGTTGATGCTTTGGGCGTGCGGAAATCGCTGCTTGTATTTGGCTTACTGTGTGATGGGGTGGCGAATCCGGCATCTGTTTTTTTGTTCTTGCGCTGTGGTGTTTCGAATTGGTAGGGCACTTGAGCTGCTTGCTTCAGCTTGATGTTTTGTCTTGCTTGTGCTGAAAAGATGGGTTTAATAATCAGTGTAGTCGGTGATGTCTGAGAGAATTAAGCAGTGTCACAAGTCTAGGGGGAAAATAAGTGTTCGCTAGGAGTGAGACGAGCTCATGCGCATGTCGATCCTTAGTTTCTCGATAAATATCATGCAGCATGCGCTCTTGTCTAACTATTTACTGTCTATTACTTCGACATAAGTGACCTAAAAATGAACCTAGACTGATGATGACGTTTAGGTATTGAATCATTTTTTTACCTTGAGTTGACTTTTTCTTCAAATCGGGCATCGGAATTGGTGATGCACTCAAAGCAAAGCTCGAATCTACCTTCTCGCTCTTCTTTTCAGCCTTCTGTTTCTTTGGTTTTGTCGCTTTCGTCTTAGCCTTTGCCACCCGTTTGGGTGGTTCTTTCGCCGTGGTGGACGCAATTGACACATTGTCGTCTTCCGGCTCAACCGTTTTCTTCGGTCGTCCTCTTGTCTTCTTCGTTTGATTCTTTTTTGCCGGCAGCTTGACAGTTATTTTGTCGCTGTTTTTGTTGTCCACCTTCTTTTTCATTGTCTTCGCCTTCTTCGGTGGTGACAGGACGGTTTCGACTGTGTCATGCTCGGTCTGATCCTCCTTTGGTTGAGTGCGTGTCCGTTTCTTTGGCGG
>SCLD01026856.1:0-17890 GCA_004367895.1 Oikopleura longicauda
AAAAATTTCGTTATTTACCTCAGTCTTATTTTTTCTGGAAATTGAAATGTTTCCTTTTGAAAAAGAATATTTTTGGCAGCCAAACTGTTAAAAATCTTCCTTTTCGTTGAAAACATGACAATATCCAATAAAACTTTGTTTACACCTCCTTACTATCTCAAGCGTTTACCACTTTTTTGCTCTTTTTCATGAAATTGGTGAATTATTGGGAAATAAGGTTTATTTAAAGTGTAATATCAGTTTCTAAGGCAGTAGTGTCTAATGGGAGCCCGTTGGATGTCTTTTGATGCCCAAGGGTCAACCCAATATATAAGGCAGTGATAGTGTTGCGCTCGCTGTCGCTCAGGTCATTTTTTGCGACCTTTGCCCGAATCAGCTCAAGTATGAAGTTGAACCCTATCCCAAAGTCGGGTGTGAGATCTTCGGTTTCGAGAATCTCTCCATTTGCAGCCCGTGTACGACAAAGTACGCCTAAATAGAGTCTTATACATGGTTTCATGCATATAGTTAGGTTTCTAACGCTCACTAATGATCAATTTTAGCCGGTCTCGGCCTAAATTACCTTTCAGATCTTTGGCCAAAAGTTCCAAAGCATCATCTTCAATTGGATTCTGATTTATGGCAGCCATTCTCTTGTCAACATAATCCATTTTGTCAGGATCGTTTCGAGTCTCTGATTGTGAAGCCAATACCTCGTTCTGTCGATTACTAGAAGGAGTAGGTTAACTCGTTATTATATTTCCCTCCGGCTCAATCACGTGTTAAAAAGCGCTTACGTTAACTGCAATAATGGATCCAAATCACTGGAGCGTGCACAATCCAAATGTGAATGTACATTATACTGAAATCATGGTGAGAAAAAGGTACTATAATTTAAAATATCCGGTACCTGTTTGCCTTGGCTATCACCATATTTCTTCACGCGATAATATTCTTCAGCGGTAATTTGGCGGCCATAGTGGTCGGTCTCACATTTGCGAATAAAAGATGGACAGGGCCACAACTAAAATTAAAAATTTCAGATTTGGGTATAGATCAAATTGAATACCTGAAAATTCTGGACGATCTGGTCATGAAAATACAACTTTGTATAAAGGGTATTTCCACAAACTTTGAGAGGGCTGCCTGGATATTGAAGACAGATTTGGATCGATATCTTCCGGTTGTTCTTCCGATCGATGTTATGAGCGTCCAATCCATTTCCACTGCTGTGAAACTATTAATAAATGTTACAAAAATAAAAAGTAATGCACTTTGAAATTACCGTGTGTTTTATCTGCTCAGCTCGCTGAGCAAAAGCGGCCTCTTGGGTAGTTTGTCGCATTTGGTATGTGTAATTGTCGACTCGGCGATAAATTTCATCTTTTCTCTTCTGACTTGCGGCCATTCGGGTGTAGTCAACACTCTTGCCACGGCTGGTTTCGTAAACCCACATCAAGTTTTTCGAACTAGGATAACCGCCAGAACCTTAAAATATTAATATAATAAACAAAAACCAATTTGTCACTCACAGTCGACATGGAGTACTCTGGTGGAATTATGCATTTTGTAACGGGATTGTACTGAAGTTGAGTTCAGATAATTTCGTTCAAACGACACATCGTTAACTTGATATTGGAGATCGGGTCCATAAACATCTTCAAATTGGCGGTCACAAGCAATCTCATCAAAATCTTGAGCTTGGGGAAAGAATCGAGTGTGTTCGTGGTCATCATTATCGACATTCCATGCCCCATCAACCAAACCCATGCGATAACTTATTATCTTTGCCTCTTTATAATCCTAAAATATTTGTTATAAAAAATGTTATGACATTAGGGAGGCGTAGTGTAGGTGATAAAGTACAAGTTTGAAAGAGGAAGGTCCCGGGTTCAAACGAGCTGAAAGCATTGCTCTTTGTTTGGAACTCAAAATCCTTCCTTAACAAAAAGTACCTCAAATGAAAATTCACTTGTGACCTTTGCACCATTCCCTTTTGGGACTTTCAATTTTGGCCGTTTTTATTGATTCTAACCTGAGATTTAGGCAAGGATGCGGTAGGTTTAGCGATGTGATTCTGGTATTTAACTTGCCAATCAAGTGAGTTGGACAAATTTTGAGCAGCCAATTTTTCCTTTTCAAGAGCAGAAGGGGGTTCAAGGGACCCACGACGACTGGGAACCAGGGAACGGTACCCGGAGTCTGGGTTTAATTCTGCATCAGACCCATTAGGACTGTCACAACCGAGTCCACTCATTCTTAAAAAACGAAATAAAGTTGATTTCAGTTATTTGTATCAGTATAGGACCCTGTGGTCTCGATCAGCAAGATCGGTTCAGTGTAGATAGCACAATTGGAAATGAACGAGTTTAAAGGCAGCTAATAATATAATAATAATACCGCATCTAAAAGCATACATTAATTTTTTATGTTACGCAAAAAAATCTGGCTCATAAAGATCGCACTTACAATATCAGGAATTAGAATTACCTTATATGGTGGGTACAGGTTCGATAACATGAATTGGACAGCCAGGAAATTGTTGAATTGGATAAGGAAGTTGATCTTCATCTTCTTCATCATCAGAGGACGTGTCATCATCAGGTACAGCGAAAGCGGTATCAACACGTTTACCTCGGTACCGGGTCTCAAATGAGTTGACCAAGTCACCATAATTCGGTGGAGAGCTGGAGAATGTGGAAATTACAGTGTCTTCAATACAATGGCGGCCGATTACTTGACTGGAGGTGTGGTTGGAAGTGTTTCCAACGACCATCATGGGTACATTAACCATGGGGGCACTGGGAATGCTTGGAACACTGCGAACAACTGGTCGAGCGGCTTGCAGTTCGAAGTATGATCGACGAACACTGTAAATGATGAGCACGAGACAAATCACGACAAAGATGAGCACGATTGTAACTGTGACAAAGGCGTCACCACTGACGGTCCAAGCAGGTTTTGGATCTTCGTCAGCAAAAGCAACTTGTGCAGCCACTTGATTTTGGAATATAGTATCAATAACTATCTTTCTGTATCCAGTACGAAGTTTGCTACTGAATTTGCGGCCGGGGTCTAACTGAGTTGCCTCAGCAATGAACTCGAAAAAACGAGGCATTTTTATACACTAAATAAACATTATTGAGGATAACCTAGTAAAAGTCCTCAAAAATTACCTTGACATTTTGGGGGTACGCGAATCCGTCGGTCCATTTCTCAACAGTATGACAATCAGAAGATCCAAACATGAGTTCGCATACGTTGTTAACATTTTCGGTGTTGGCTTTCAAATCATGATAGAATCGGGTTTCATTGTAGCACCATCGCAGGACGGGTGACCAAGAACATTCAAATGTCATTCTAAAAAGGTGATAATTAGTTAAAGAATTACAATAGGGTATATCTGTAAAAAGTAAATGCGAGGCAGTAAATGTAGATATTACAATAATCATAATGGCTTATAGATGGGTTCGGTAAAGACGGTTTGAATTACATGTTTGAAAAAACGGTCTTCTTTATCGTGCTCGACTTGAAGCATTCTTTCGACCCAACACATGGCAAATAAATTGCCAAAAACAAAGCGGCCAAGATATCCATCACCACGAAGAAATTCCTTATAGGAGGGCATTGGTCGTGAAATGAGATTAATAATCCCGAAGCAGCCTAAAGTTAAGTGATTAGATTGAAAATTAAAATTCAATTTTTTACCCAAAACACGCAGAAAAGTCCGTTTAGAGACTTTTGAGAAATGAACTCGTACACCAGGCAGCATCACTTGGCCAGGTGATGCTTCAACATCATCAACAACTCCAAAGGTAGCTCGGCGAGTGTAAGTGTCGTGGTCACCGGCCATTCGGATTCTTATATGCTCGAAGATCTCATTGGATGTCTCGTCTGTCCACAAACGGCCCAAATCCTTTTCGGACCACTCAACAAGATCCTAAATAATTTTTCAAATTTCCCAAAATCTTTTCGGAGAGTTAGAAATTTCGGACAAAAAACAGTAACCCAATTTTTACCCAGCGAAAAATTTTTTCTTTTTTGGGCTTGGGTAGCGTGGGCGCCCCCTATCCAATAAAATAGAACTTAAAAAGCGTGGAAAAATTTTTTCCAATCACGTGACTTCAAAATTTAATATACCTGCAACTTTTTCAAGTGATCGTATTGAGAAGAATCTCGCAAAACAAACACCAGTGTTTGTCGATCCAGTTGAACACGTGAAACGCTGCCAAGATCATCTGAAATGAGCCAGGTAATAATAAGTTACATTTATAATGATTATTCATTACCTTTTATATCACGGAACAATTTTTGGGGCACTTGAGTAGGCAAAAATCCATATGTAGCTCGGACTTCGGTAAATGGAATTTCTCCATCACTCGCACTTTCGGGCATAACTTCGGATGGTGGACGTTCACCAGCCAAAAGACTAGCTTTTGCCAAAATAGAACTTGAGAAAGAGTAAATCCCCCCAAAACGGCTATCAACCAATTGCGTTCGTTCATAGCAATGAATACATTTGTATCGGAGATCGGTTAGGCTGCCGGTATAACTCTCACAGAACTGACCACTTTTGCCTAAAACAAATGAATAAGTACTCGTAGTCACTTTAAAATAAAATTAGTACCTTGTCGAACTTGCGTAGGGCATTGCAAGAAATTCATATGCCGATTCTCTACTTCCATAATAACATTTATGGGCATACCAGAGGCTTCAGCCATTTTTATCTTTGATTCGGCTGTCATGGACCCATGAGAAGCGAAATTGTCCACGTCACGAATCGGTGCCCAGTCAGGATGAGGTACTTTGGTCAATGTATCCAATATATCGCCATTTTTATGAACCATATCGGTTTCAACGGGACTCAATGTTAAATAATGTGCAGCCGGGGAAAATAGAGCTTCAACTCGAATAGGTACCAAGGTTCGCTAAAAATAGATTAAGTTAAAACATAAATCTGATTTTACACCTAGATATTTTTTGAGTAAAGTGTTCAGAAAAATTTATGAACACTAATATTGATACTGACTAGAAACTCACCATATATAAATTGTGAATTCCATTTTTAATGGTCAAATAGTTCATCTTGGTGGGGGTAAACTGGCTGTATTTCTTGAACACACTGTACTTCTCATCAAGTGCAATGTATTTCAACTGGCTACTTCGGTAAAATAATCCAGGAGCGCGGTTGGTAGCTAAATAATGATAATAATTGAATTCAGGGAATACCTATCTAACCATGCTCGGGAAAGTCTTCAACGCTTTTTCTAGTAATCACCGGGTAGGTACCATCGTCTTCTTTTTCACCATAAAAGCTGCCATAATGTGCTCGATTAGTAACCACTCCCCATTGTCCTTGATAACTGATACCAAGACCGGTTCCCCAATTAGAAATAACGGACAAATCATTGGTCAAAGGGTCCCGATCATAATCTTCACAATTTATGATCTCGTGACGACGATTATCCATTATAAAACCATAATAATCTCGGAAATATACGGGATATTCCCCGTGAGATGGGTGTGAGTGAAGATCATATTCGTAACCCCTGAGCTCATAGATTTGGTCAATTATTTTACTTAAATAAGGATAGGTGCGGCCAGAAGTGTCAGGAAAATCACCGGAGAATGGGTTTAATACTAGAAAACATTTTTTTAAAAAAATTAATATTGTAAAAAGTATTAAAAATCTTCACCTTCACGAGTAATGAATCGTTGTTCTAAAGGATAATATGGCTGCTTTGATTTGTTGGGCCAACGTTGAGAACACTCGAGAGCAGAATGTCTATCGCGTTTTATCTGAGTTCGTAACATTTTTTCTCTTAAAATAATTTCAAAGCACCCGGTCTAAGTCTAGACAATCGGCTGTTACTGTATAATATTTTCTCTAAAACAAGTGAACATATTGTTAATAAACAGGAAATAATCAGAAAAAGCAGCCGGTCTAAAAATCAAATTCCATCAGTTTATCATTCTCTTTGTTGAATTCATGATTTAGGGAATGAATGACTCATCGGAGGACCCCAAGCAATTACGCGAGGGTGACGCACCACTGAACATCGATGTCAATGAATTCTCCGAATCGGAGGTAAGTGATCTTCTCGAATAAACATTGACTCGATTCAAATTATAAGTAACAACATAGAGAATATTTCGATTTAACAGGTTCATTTAGAATTCTAAAGGTGACTCGGACGAGGATTTTGATCCGAAAAGGGATGTTTCGGATGACGAACAAATTGAGGCAGCCCAAAAATTTGCAGGTAGTTAATTTATCAGAATTTACTCTGATCAATAATAAATTCTTTCTAGTTCCGAATTCGGAGGTCTCGGTCTCAGAGGTCCCACGTGCCAATAGAGCACAAAATGGTCCTTCGGACAGCAGCATGCCAAGCTCAAAAAGTGCCAAGAAAGCTAAGCGAAAAACGTCGGACAAGGGAGACCGATCTTCCAAGAAGTCCAAACGGAAAATTAGTTTCTCGGATTCGGAGTCTTTAGAGGTAAACTTTGATGATTTCATTTGTTAGTCTCAGTTGACTAAATGTAGTAACATTTCTTTCGAAAACCCACCATCCAACCCCTGTCATACCACCTTACTAAGACTCTCTTCGTTGAGGGTCACCAGTAAGACTTGACAGATTGGAAGTTTGAAAAGGAAAGGTCACTACAAATGGTTAACTCTGGGCAATTATAAATGTAATTAACATAATATAATTATTCCCTAATCATATTTTTTAGGGTCAAAATATAACCAAAACGGCAGCATCAGTTACCGGAATTCTGGCTGATAATCGATTATCATCTAAGGCAGCCAAAAAGTCAACGAACATCACCGGCTCACTGTACAAACGAACCAGGTTGGGATGTGAAATGCAGCCGGAGAATCCATCAGTTGCGAAATTCAATTTGAAGAACCTCACAACGGCCACGACTTCAGAAAGTCTCAAATATCAATTGCAACAATTCTCCAAATTGGTAATTGATCAATTTGAAAAAGGGGATTTTGCGTTGAACAAAAGAGCTGAAGTGGTAGCGTTTCTACTCAAACAATTTCAACGCTCGGGCGTGTTCACAAACGTGGACACTGCCATCTTTACGGCTGCGGAAGACATGGTAAGTAACAAATGTTCTACTGTTTGTTATATTAAAAGAAATTTAACTTCTTTCAATTAGATCTCAATCACTCATGTGGAATCAAGAGAGTTCAAGTTAACCCAGAAACGTTTGGCAAAATGGGCAAAACAGCAACCGTTTCCGGGGGGCTTTTATGTTGAAATGGAAAAGGAAGTTGAACGATCCTTTTCATCTGGGGATGAGATTCAAGACACTCAAGATCAATCTGAGCGGTCAGAAATCACATCATCAGGTAATGATTTGGTAATGATAACAATATCTAATTAGTGATTTAGAAGTTGAGGAGCCAATAACTTCTTCGACCCCTCTGGTGCCAAATGATCCTGAAGTAGAGCAGGAGATGACTCCAACTGAGGCTGCCAAAAAGTTTTCGGATATGGAAGTGAAAGTTAACAATATCTTGGAAAATGTTATGGCAGCTTTGCATTCTTACGAATCACGTCTCAGTGAACTTGAAAGCAAGAGTGTAGAAATGGACAAAACGTTGGTTGCCACTGCAAAGGTATGTACCTAGATTTGTGAAAAGCTTACTCCGACATTATTATTTTAGACAGCTGATAGAGCCAAAGCAAAAGCTAAAACGGCCCTAAAATCAGAAACTTTGGAGTTTGTGCAAGTTGATATTGCAAGACTGGGTACCAGACTCAAGACTCTTGAGGACCGACCAGTCCAACCTATGGATGCCAATCAAGGATTGGATTTGTCTTCAACAAAAGTCACTGATTGGCTCAAAAGAAATTTGGAGATGTCGTATGACTCACCAAAATTCACAATCAAAGTCAAGGACATGATTCAGGGCAAGCTGAACTCGTTTACAATTTCAGTGGCCAACATATCGGCATCAACTCAGAAGACGATGTCTAACTGGGCTGTTGATGCGGTAGCTGGTAATATCAAGAACTTGATGGCTGAAAATGCAGATCAGGTAGTACTAGCTCTAAAACCTGAGTTGGAAAAGACTACTCTTCAACCGGCGGAAGGGGCCAAGCAACCTGATTTGAAAGCTTATCAATCAGCGACCCAAGAAGCTTTCAATCTCATCCAAGTTCAACTCAATGACCACAAGGGGCAGTTGAGTACACTTTTGGGAAGTAATTGGCAATCAGGTGTGAACACTCTCATGTCGGTTGGCATAGTGAGAGCCATATTCACAGACTTCAATTCGGCTGCAACAAAGGTTTTGGAAAGTCTAAAAATGTGGTCACACCTTCTTCCTGGACGGGAAGAAGAACTTTCAAAGGCAGCACAAAATTTGCTCGATTTTCAACAATCTAAAGGTAATCTTGAATCTCTGGAAAATTAATTTTCTTTAATTATTTCTGCAAAGACTAACGAGTCATAATCCGTTTTCTAACCTACGATTTAGGGTTCTTAACCACCAAAGATTTTGACATCGCTGTGAAACAGCTCTTGACGGAAGAGACCCGAGCTACATTTCAAACGCTTGACCAAGAACGTGAGGCAGCGGGTTTTGGTCAGGATCAGGACCGATTTCAACCGGCTGGAGATGAACATGATCTACAATGGTCATTATCACAGTGGCAAAACCTACGGGCGTCACAATTGATTGAACAACCAGATGATGGCACCGAGTTCAATCATACACCAGTGGAGATCGCTAATATTCAAAGCATTTTTCCAGATTTCTATAGAAATCTCCCAAATGAACACATGGGGCAGAATTAAGAGAGTTTTCTCTGTACATACTGTAAATTTTCATGTTTAACAGGCAGCAAACAATTTATTAAATTTTTAGGCATTAATCATAATTCAATTTAAGATTTAAATGTCGTCTGGATCGTTTATGAGCAATGTTCAAACCCAGCCAGGATTAAAAATCCTAAGAGATAACTTTATGGCTGCTCTAGAAGTTTCTCCATGGTCAGACAAAGAGCTGGTCCTGGAAGAATTGGAAAATTCAAATATCCTAATACCATTCTTTGCAATCCGATATGATTGGTTAACGGCACGTAAGTAATTACTACAAAAATAACGTCCATTTGGTAACAAAGATTTAAGAACATGTGGAAACCAGTATGAATTTCCCAACTGGACCACGTCAACCAACCCAAATTATTGGTGAAGATATTTTGGCAGCCGTTACACCAGAAGGTATGCTGGGTCACATCAGGGAGTACGCCTTGAGTCACGCGACCCCTGTCCACAATGAACATTATGTGGGACATGCAATGGATGTCAAAGATGTTCCCCTTTCAAAATTTTTTATGTTTGAACTTGAACGCCCTTGGAGACAAAATGAAATCACCCTACCAACAGGTTAACTTTTTATATTATTAAATAGGCGCCAAATTTTCTTTTTAGAAGGATCATACATCGCAACTATGTATGTAAAAATCAGCCATTTATTTGAACAACGGGCAGAAGCAACGAACTTCAAAATATTGGTCAATTTTGTGACAGTAGACGGGAATTATCAAGCAAATATGCTCAATATGGACTATGCTCACATGGAAAAATTAAAAAAGCTTTTTGATCGAAAAATTAAGCTTAAATTTCCCCCCAAAACATCTTTACTGGCATGTTATCAATCGCGTGTGCATTGATATCATAAATGCTCTTTATTTATTTACTTATGGCCGCCACGTTTATCAAATTTTTTCATATCAGATCATGTAAAGTTCCTATATCACTGCCATGTTATATAATGTATGTTAATGTTAAGACTTATACCATACCTTAATTTCAGAATGAATGATTCAAAGGTCAATACGAACATGTCATGGGTTCCAGAACCGAATGTAGGCTTAGAAGAGTCTTACAATTTTGGAATTTTAGCCATAATGGGAGGGAAAGTGAACTTGAGCTTCTCAATTTGTCCGGGAACGGCTCGAGTCCCCGGAATGTCCAGAAATATGGCAACCCTAGCTGAAATAGAAAGTGTAGTCAAGTCTCTAACAGATGCCAACTTGAAAAAATCTGTTAGAAAAGTACTATGGTAAGATTACTGCACGTAAATTAAAATTTTATAATCCAATTTTAGGCAGCGTAAAATCATACCAACAAAGTCTTGGTATGAGGCGGAAGCTCGGACTGACAGAAATGGGAGAGTGCCGATAATGGACGTTATGACAAAAACGGAAACTATCAAAGACATTCCGCTTATGAAGGCCTTCAGAAAGCTGAATTATATCGCGTTTGCGGTTAATTCAATGATAAGCGATGATGGTTTCGACGTTTCATTTGTAATGTATCGGGGTCAAGGCTCAGAACGATCATCGACAGAAACAGAGCGAGATTGTCACCGAACGATCAAAGATCCATGGGATGATTACCGATTCTAAAGTATCGGTAAACCTTGTAAATTTAAAACTGTAAATAACCTTTATTTTTAAAACGTGTTAACGGGCTGCCAATAAAGATAATCTTCCAATTAGAAACATACTTGAGTTACTGCATTTATTAAATCTTTGGTTTCTTAGATAGCTATCATTAAAATGAAATCGCTTGACGTCCAATCGGTCAAGTGCGATTTAGAGCTTCAGAAAAATGCCCGCGACATTGCTCATCTGAAACATGTCATCTCTGAGGCCTTATTTCAATGGGAATGTTGTGCAAGAGGAGGTAACACAACTGAAGAAGGTGGCTGCAATATTACGGCTCTGGATGAGGTTTGTAAAACATGCTAAACCTTTGAAAGAAATAAACTTTTTCAAATTTAGAAACTGAATTGGCTGCAATTGACGGACAGGCTCACAGTTGGTCTGTTTGGATGTACAGTAGTGATTCTGATCTTCCTCTATGTACGAGCCTGCACTCGAAGTATTAAAAAGTGTAGAAAGCCGAAACAGAATTCGGTTGGGACCCAGACGGAAGAGCAACAAAAAGCATCTGAAATCTGGATGAAAAATAAATTTGGTTCACCCATCCGAAGCAGACGACAATCGCTCGTCTCGACCAGAAGAAAATCTCATTCACCAAGAGACACATGGTCAATTAATACAAATGAGATCAATACCCTCACAGAAAATCCCACCTTTATGAGTAATCCGGTAAAAATACTCAAAGATGTGGGTTTGAACAATAATGAGTTGCAGCATCTGATGAGTCATCCGAATTTCGAAAATGACCCATTGGCAGCATGTAGAAGCCCAAAACCTCGTGGTTACAGTGACAATCGTTCATCAGAATCAATGACAACCAGTGGAGATTCATACTCAACATGGAAGTCTGAGGAGCCGCTACTCTATAAATGACTTTTCATTAATAGACCAAAAATTAACTGCCTTCAAAATTCTGCTTTTCCTCGCTTGGACGGTACTTAAGACGCGTCTACCCAAGCTTATTTGACTCACACCCTGACCTATGGCTGCTGCACGATTCTAAAAGCGCATTAAATCACTCTCAAATAAAGATAACTAGTCTCGGAGATAAAATGTATTATTTTGAACAGTAAGCTAAGCTAAAAGAAATGATAGTCAGAGAGCTGGGTTTAATTTTTGCCAACCAAAGCGGGTTTCCCATTTTTGCACCACTCGTCATACTTTTGTTTCCTGAAATTTTTCCCTTCCGGGTTGAAGTGACAATATTGGAAATCGTGATTGCCTTGACCATGATTGGGGCAGTAAAGAACTAAAAAAGTTCAGAGTCCGTAGGTTTGATTTCAAACTCCAATTGAAATAATTTACCTTTACCATTGGAGGATGTGGTCTTCTTGTGATCATTTCGTGAATCATGGCCGCCCTTTGAATCTTGACCACGGCCGCCAGAAAATTTGTTTCCACCACGCCCGCCACGACGGTTACCACGGTGACCACCACGACCACCGCGTCCACCACGACCGCCACGGGTACGACCAGTATTATCATCAGAACCACCATTCCGTTTGGAATGTTTCTGGTTGAAGGCAGCCACTATTCCAGACATATTTCTACCACCCGTACAGTCTGTACAGGGTGAAAGCATACAGTCCTTGGCAAGTCCACCGCTGTGACGAGCAATATTTCGGGCAAGAAGTTCTTGTTGGTCTGGGCCGAAATTCAAAATGGACTATAAAGGTCTTTTAAAAAGAAATTTCTCCAAAACTGATTAAATCTTTTTAGAATGCTTACCAATTGTTCGATTATGGTTCGCTTGGACAAAGTACGAGCATACTCGGAGGTAAGTCCATCATACACTTCCTCAACGGCAGCCAATGAAGCCATTGCATTTTGATGATCATCGGATCCTAAATAATTATAAGAACATAATATTCGTTCCTAGACTTACGAGGCTCGGATTCGTTACACCAGGCCTTGCCAGACTTCTTCAGCTGCTTGATTGCATTAAGAACAGCGTCAAAAGAAAGTTTCAACATGCTGGTCCCGTCAATAAGAGTCCAAAGGTCACGAACACATTCTTGGAATGGTTTCACCATTGAAACTCCAGCGAACCCAGGAAGTGATCTCAAACGACCATTTGCAATTGCTTCACTACCATGGCTGCCGACTTGCAATCTCTCCTCCAAATTCTTGAGTGTTTTACAACAATCATCGAATTGCTAAATTAAGAAAAAAGGTTTCAAAAGCTTTTCTTATAATAATATTACCTTCCCAGCCTTATCCCAACTGGCCATAGCCTCATCACGTTTTTTCTTAAGAGCACAGGCATGGGCAGCTATTTTTCGGTCGACATCGGAGACTCCATGAGCAGGTCCCACGAGTTGGACATTGGAGACACTACGTCCAACAACAAGTATGACTTCACGATCACTCGGAGAGGGATTTTTGACGTTACTGGCCTGTTGATATTCGGCAACTTGACGTTGGAAAGCTTTTAAAGCTTCAGTGGCGCGATTGTAGGCGGTACTTGCCTCATCTTTTTGCTCCAAAAGATCCTTCTTCTGATTACGTCGATTCTCCAAATCACGACGTTCAACTTCATTGGCAGCCACAGCGGCAGTTCCACGCAAATAGGTGGGTACATTCATGGTCAAGAAGTTATTCTTCACTTTGGTGGTGTAAGAAACTTCAGCTCGACTGGACATACCAGTGCCATCATTATAATTTTCCTTAAAAATAAGTTAAAATTAAATCTAATAAACAAGTAAGTTACTTACTGACATAATAATCTAACAAAAAAATAGTTTGCCTAACTAGTCCCTATCTGTAAATGTTGTAAAAAATTCTAAATTTGATTTAGGATAAAATTGGGAAACTAGAATGTCTGGCAGTTGACCAACCGCCAGCTTGATGAATGAGAACAACCCACGCATTGTGGAATGCTCCGAAACCATTCAAGATATGGGCGCATTTCGGACAATTGAAAGCCACGAAAATATAAGCGGGTCTCGTGACACTCGGAATAATCACGGAAGTAAGGTAAGGGATTATCTTTCTTCTTGCACGGTGTAATGCAGGCACTATTTTTTCGGCAGCCAACAACTTGATAGAAATCAAAGGTTTGTTCGTATTCGTTGGAATTAGCATCATTATATCCATACAAATGTCTCATCATAATTAATTTGGAACATTTTCGAGCAATACCCTTAATAAAATTAAGATGTTCAAGGCTATGGACAGACGTGACGCAAAAAGAGGCCGCCGCTGTTCCATAAACGAACAAATCAAACTAGACAAAGCAGTACATGATCGATTAATTGAGGAAATGAAAATTATCGAGCTAAAAAACAAACAATTACGTAATGAAAATGACAGCATGAAATTATCAAATGCTGTATTAAAGCAATGGAATGCAGTGGAAGATAATATCAAATTAGAAAAATGTTCCGGCTGTAAAACCTGTAACAATATGAATCCTGACTATGAATGTGTCACAGTTACTGTAAATAAAAACTGACTTAGGCAGCCAAAATTATTAAATTGTTAACACTTACCATTAAGAATGGTATTCGTAATACACGAGGAGCATTAACAAATGGAATATCGCCAGTTTTATAATGGTAGGATAAACCATCAATTCCATAACTCTGAGGATAAGAATATTCAGAGTAGAAGCGAATATTTTCACCAATCACGTCACTGGGGCTAGCAAATAGATCTAGATTGACTTTGAGAATCTCTAGCAGTGGTTTGGTTATCCTCTTTTTGGTACGAGCAAACACATGAGTAACCTCACGTGATGGAGCATCGGCAGCCTGCTTTTCAGTTGAAATCCACTTCAATGACAGGTAAATACATCTCGTTTGACAGAAAATACACAGCTCTGAAAATATTCTGGACATATCAATGTCACGGGTGCCACGCCCTTCCCAACTTTCAACAACGGCGATGTTGTCACACCAGATAATAAGCCGAGTGTTATTATACTCATCACCATGAGATTGAAGAGCAACCAAAATAACATAGGCCTCCTTCACATGAATAGGTTTGGCGGCCATTTCTAAAGGCAAAGGATATTTTCGTTGCTGCAATAACCCACGAACATATCGGGCAGCACCTAATCCAAATCCACTAGCGTCAGTATACATCTCGTGTTTATTGAGATTACAGTGTACATCTGGAATCCACTTTCGTTTGAGTTTTACATATTGAAGTTTTTGCCATAATCGCAACTCACCAATTAGGAATTTATAATTACGAATTGACTCAACAGTCATCAAATGCTCTGTGGCAACAGGACCATCAAATCTAGCATAGTGATCCTTGATTGCCAGATTCATCTCACGGGTAAAAAACCCAAAATTGGTGGTAACCAAGCACCAGCTAATAATACGGCCGCGTATGCGTTCCAAAGACTTCATGTTACATTTGGACGTCTCTAAGCTTTCTCGGATGAACCGATCAATCTGTTTAGAAACTTTTTGATGCTTTTCGGCAGGAACAGAGATAGTCTGTTGAACTGTATCGAAGTCAAAACCTAGGAATCGTCCATTCTGTGAAGGAATAAAATCACATTTGGTTCGGCTAATATATCCACCAAAAGATACCAGCAAGCAAAATAAACCGTATACACCACAGCCAGTTTCATTTCGTTTTAATGGTCTTCTTAGACGTTCGATAATGGCACGATCATCAAGATACAGCAATGTGGGGAATCCATTTTTATTCAAAGCATCAACTGCAACACGATTCAAATTTTGAAACATAGGAGGCGAAATATGCAGCCCAAAAGCCATTCCACGATGACTGAGACAGAGATTATCAAATTTAAGGCGGCAAAACTGCTGACTTATGGGATTTATTCTGGCCTGTAAAAATCCGGATTGATCATCAATAACGGAGAAGTGATCACCAGGCTTTAATAATCGTAAAAAATCAGATGCATTATCCAAAATGCAAGGAGGCTTGGGTTTAGGAGCACAAATAGTGTAGGGGCTGCCATCAACACATGTTCGAGGCTTACATCTTTCAAGTATAAAAGGTAAAATGGCCTCAACATCATATTCCGAAGAATTCAAATCAAATTCGCCCAATAAATTGACACAATCCTGTTCAATCCATGACATTAATTGGGAACATATGACATGCATGAATTTCAAATTCTTGCCACCAGTAGGATAGTAAAAAATATCACGATCCTCTATTTTATCTGTGACAATTCTGGGGGTGAAACCGCAGACTGAATTAGCCTTACAATTCTTTTCTTTAGAATAGTCTCGCTTGCCAAGTCGCTGCTCGGTATAAGAAGGATTGATATAAGGTTTCGTGAATAACCGGATCTCCTTCCCACGAACAGTTCTCCAAACACGTGAGTTTTCAATAGGAACATGATCCACATGTGAAATGAGATCAATACCATGTTCTAAACTTTCTCTAATCTCACGTTTCAGCTCGCTATCGCCGTCGCTAGAATGAAATTATCAAAGGATCGATTAAATCGTAAGTACCTAAGATCGTCGATGAAGGGCTGCCAATATTCGCGAAATTCTGACCAAAGACCGGATGTAAAATCGTCATTATGACGAAAAATCAAATCAGACAAGTCCGGATACGACGCCAAATTGGTATCTTTAGACGATAACTTCCGGTTTGTCATTTCTTGCTCAGACCAATAATGAAATTCATGCTGTAACGTTTCACTAACGTACTGCCACAAGCGATGATTAGTCCATTCATCGTGAGTCAAAGGAGGCCCACGAGTGATTTTTGTATTTAAAGGAAAGCGCTGACCGGAAAGACATGAATTGACCCAATTTCTCAATAGAGAGGTGGAAGAATCACCCCTAAAATTTTGGGCGCGAATGACTCGTTTCTTATTCTTTTTGGCAGCCTTAACAGTCGCATGTTTGCTTCTAATCATTGCGGACATTGATCGAATCTCGTCTTGTGTCCAAGCATATTCACGGGCGGGACCGTTCTTATGATATGGAAAACCATTGATGAGGTTTTTAAGTACATCAGCTTTTTCTTCAATAGGATGTCCCTTTCTGATTTCATTATCAGACCCAGGATCATCGTCATCAGATGACAATAGGCAGCCCTCAGCGCCAAAGTTAGTATCTCCAATAAAAAACGAGTGCGAATTAATGGACATAATTCAGATCTCCGGTCAGACACAGAAACAAAATGTGAACGAATATTCTCTAAAAATAAAACAATTCAATCAATGCTCTTGACTCAAAAGCAGTTATTAGAAATATCTACTCTCTGGGACAAAAATCTCGCTGACTGGGATTTATTTGAAATTGTCACAGCCTGGAGATGTCTAGAGAATGCGGGCAAGACTACCCTCACTACAGGAGGATGGTTGAAGAAGTTGAAAGATATGAAGGCAGCTTTTAATTTACAAAATGTCCCGACAATGAACAATTTTGAGAAAGAGCTAAAATTGATATCAAATGCCTTTATCAAAGAGAGAATAGATAATGCACCAGAACCGGCAGCTAAAAAAGGAGCAAATATTCCTCCTTATCGCGTATGGAAAAAAGTTATTTTGGAAACAGAATCAGACATTTTGAAACGCACAGGCCAAAAACGACTTCGAGCAGCACAAGGCTATTTGTTATTGTGCTGGACCTTGTCAACAGGAGCCCGGCTGGAAGAGCTTTTACGATTACGGAAAAGTGACTTGTCTGTGAAATCGGAAAATGGTTTAACATTCATTAAAATTACAGTGAGACGGGGAAAACGCTCTAGGGATGGCAAGAAACCGGTTTTCTACTACGCTCATCAAAACGATAAAGAAAAAAGTTTTTGTCCAATGAGAGCCTTTGAAAAATATGCCGCAGTCAAAATTGGGGATGAATCAATTTTTGCTGAAAGAGGAGATCTCATTTTTCCAGCGAAACCTATAGTAAAGCTGGACAATGATCTTTACATCATTCAAGGCAGCCGCGAGCCGGCCATCAGTCACTCTATAACTTATGAATGGCACAAAATCTGTGAAAGGTTAGACATTCCACGTAAATGGTGGATGGACGCTCATTCAGGGCGGGTGCAAATTATAAATGCAGCTTGGGCCGACGGGCAAACAGACAACCAGCTGCTAGACATTACAAATTGGCAGAGCACCCGGGTACTACCAGAATATGTGTCAGGTCCAAATGCAACAGCCATTAACGTCAAAATGACCAAATTATCAGTTGAAGAAATGGATGAGAAATGTAAACATATCTTGCAATAACAATGGCTGCGAATTTAACTTCATGAATAAATTTATTAACAAAAATGAGATAAACACTTTTATAGTAAGTCGGTGTAAACGGCAGTATGGCAAGAATAACTCCTTGCAAAGGAATTTCGCAGCCTTTTCTTATCACAATCTTGTCTTATGAAGAGAGTCTTGGGATACTTCTACCCGTGTAAGCAGAAGACTCTAAATTATATAAATTATTACCGAAAAATTGTAGGATTAACTAAATTAACTACAAAAAATAAAA
>SCLD01026966.1:0-17876 GCA_004367895.1 Oikopleura longicauda
AAGACATCTTCACGTATGACTGCTCGTGCACCGTCCCAGTCTACTCACAGCCAACATGGGACTTCAACGCAAGTGTCCACAACATGGCGTGGTTTCAGCAGGAGGCAGCTGCGAATGTCATCATTGAGAGTCAACGCTACGAGCCAAACACCACCTGGTCCGGTCAAGACGGCTACTTTTGTATCTACAAAAATAATGCCGCCTACTACGACGTCGCCACCCTGCCGAGTGATGGTAATCTGGCAGCTGAAACGCTCGAGCAGTGCCTTCAATCGTGCGGCGTTATCACTGGTGACGGTTGTGCCAAATCCCAGACACCGTACACGCCGAACATTTACTACTTTTCATGGTTTCTGTGCCTGGGCACGTTGGCATTGTCCTTCTTCTTCAAGTTTTTGTTCACTTCACCATTTGGTCCATCGTGGCTGCGTAAACTTATTTCCGATTTTGCCGTTATCATGGCCATCATCATCATGGTCGGCGTTGATTTGGGCGTTGGTTTGAAAGACACGCCAAAGTTGTTTGTGCCCTCGACATTTGTCCCGACACGATCCGATCGCGGCTGGTGGATCTCGCCAATTGACAAGAACGAGCCGTGGACAATTGGCTTGGCAATTGCATTTGCCCTGTTGGCGACAATTTTGATTTTTATGGATCAGCAAATTACGACGGTCATTGTGAACAGAAAGGAGAACAAACTCACCAAAGGATGCGGGTATGTTTTACTTCTCATTGATTTTTTGATGAGTTTATTAATTCAGATATCACTTGGACCTGTTGATTGTTGCAATTGCACTAATGGTGTGCTCATTCTGCGGCTTGCCATGGTTCGTTGCCGCCACCGTCCTCAGCATTACGCATGTGAACAGTTTGAAGCGATACGACGCCGCCGCCGCCCCCGGTGAAACGCCTCAATTCAGCGGCGTCTACGAACAACGTATCACGGGCCTGTTGATCTTCTTGTTGATCGGATTGTGAGTTTTGACAGTTTTTTTATTCAATTTAAACAACCAGATCGGTATTCTTCACGCCTATACTTGGCGCCATCCCCTTACCCGTTCTGTATGGCGTATTTATCTACATGGGTGAGTGTACTTGACTTTTTTTGTCAATCAACCTTTTGTCCAGGCATCTCATCACTCCGCGGCAATCAGTTTTTCGATCGCATCCTCTTGTTTTTCATGCCGGCAAAATTCCAACCCGACTATACCTTTCTTCGCCATGTCAAATTAATGAAAGTGCACCTCTTCACGCTGATCCAAGTCCTTTGCTTTGGCATTTTGTATGCGATCAAGTCAATTCCACAGGTACTGTCACTTTTTTGACCCCATTCTGTCACTGTAACTTTCAATCGCAAGGTCTCAATTGCATTCCCCATTATGGTGGTCGCCATTGTCGGCGTGCGAAAGAGTTTCGATTGGTGCCCGGCTATGTTTTCACAGGTAGATAAAAAACAAGACAAAAATAATTATCACGATCAAAAAAAGCGCGAGCTCTCGTGGTTGGACGATACAATGCCCGAGGCCGATCGTCGCGATGATGACAACATTCGACGGAGTCGGGTCGGCTCCTCCTCCGAGGAGATGGAGAAGCGTGAGACGGTGATGAATCGAATGAAATCGTACATTGGCTCCATATTCTACTCGCGCAAGAGCAAAGTGGCGCCGAACATTGATCTGAGGCGGTCCGTCGCCACCGAATAGAGTTCTTATATAATAAATGACTTCTGGTCTAAATAAGTTACGTTGCCCTATTTATTCATTTTTATGGCACCGACTGAAGTAATAAAACAAAAACTTGTATCTATCTAACACGACAAAGTGGCAAATGTCAGCGACAGAAAAACTTAAGGTCTTCTCACTACTGGTGTGTAACTGGTGCCGCCATATTCCAATTAGCCTTTTAAATCAGCGGAGCCGAGCATGTTTTAAATCGGCTTACTTTTATGCAGTCGAGTCACTATTCGAAGTTCATTCCTCTCGTCCATGTAACAAGTTGTCAGACAAAATGAAGGAGGACAAAAAAGACGATGAAAAGGAAATGTTTAATTACGGTGAGTTCCACTATTTAGTTTTAAGGGCGTAAATAAAGGTCAACAGGGAGCGCATCCTGCGGCTGGATGAAGTACATATTTGGCAAGAAAGTCCACGTTGTCAAGCGTCTCATGTGGACCCTGGTCCTTGTCTCCGGCTGCAGCTACTCGATTTATCACGTAGCAAACAATACGAAACGCTATCTTGGCTATCCGCTCTCGATGAAAGACCATGTTTCGTCGAAAGTAAGCTTCCAAGAATAACGAGCAGATCATCTGCTGCAGATGTGGTGTGGAAATGAGAGAACTTTATTCAGCACGATGAGTTTCCGCGAATTACCGTGTGCCTGAACTCGATGCATTCGCGCAGCAAAATACGCATGTTCTACCCAAATTTGGGCATTGAAACGGCCCGTGCTCAGGTGATTATCAGCTTGCTTGTCTCGTCTGGAAGTTAGTTGTCATAAGGAAAATGACTCGTACGCATTGTGGGATTTCTATGGCAAGGCGACACCGCCACCGCAACGTGACTATAAAATGGAGGATCTTGATGGGATCAACTTGAACGAGTTCTATCGCGCCACTTATCCAGATTTTTTGATTATCTCATGCAAATATAAACGCGGCACATGTCGTGATCAATGGGACACGGAGTTGACCATGTACGGACGGTGCAAGTCCTTTGTCGATGATCATGGGACGACTGATGTTGATGATGGCATTTCCGATGCCACGTTTCGCACGTTACAGCTGGTGCTCGCGTATAACACATCAGACTAGGGTGTTTTTGGCTTTTTTGGCTAATTTCTCAATCTGTATTCCGAAAAGTCCAAAATGAGTCCATTGTTTTGAATCCTTTTAGCTCCAAAAATGGTTTCCTTTCTCCAGACGTCCAACAAAAACACCCTAACGTGTCAGACTGGACGTATGGCTGGTCGTACTACATGGACGGTTTCTCAATTTTCTACTCGCCTAAAGGCGAGGTCGTCTTGGATCACATGGCCAGTGTGACGGTTAATTCGCGAATTAACTCCGTTTTACTACTCGCTCAACATCGGACCATTATGCTCGGTTTCCCATACTCGGAGTGTATCAAAGATGGCAAGCTGGTCTGGTTCGGAACGTATACAAAGAAGAACTGCAAGTTCGAGTGCTTGATCAAGGCACTGATTCAAACGTGCAAGTGCCTGCCCCCGTACCTGCCGAAGAGCGTGATGAACACCAATGCGGCGCCCCTGTGCAAGTATACGCAGCATGTCGAGTGCACGTCGATATTGCTGATGGATTTCAACTACGCCCGATGCGACTGCCCGACGCCGTGCTCCGAGTTGGAGTACAAGAAAACTGTTTACTACACTGAGATGCATGAGAATTTCCGTCAGAAGACGACGAAATTAATGCGACGCTTTCCAGACATTGCACTGGCATCGGTCCGCATCTCATTGCCAGAGAACAAAGAGAATCAGCATCGCGAGGAGCCCGATTATGGCGTTTCACAAGTAAACATCGTAGCTCATTTTTTAACATTTTATTGTCATAGTACTTGTCTGATGTTGGTGGCGCAATGGGACTTGTTCTGGGCGCATCATTGGTGTCGGTTCTGGAGCTTATGGAGTGTTTGTACTATGGGTCACGTCGTTCCTGGTATTATCGAAAAGTAAGACTTTTTTTGAAAGAGTCTTCTAACGTTGACTTTAGCAAGCAATGAGCAAACTGAAAAAGTTTAACTTCGAGCTCTTCATGCCGGGGCGGGCGGCGGCCGAAATCACCGTTTTAGGTTGACGGTCTGAAATTAAGCAATCTTTGACTATTTTTAAATAAGCTGGCCGCTCACCGTGTGTCCCTGCTACAACTACAGGTGCAGCTGGACCACACTCATCGCCCGTTGTCGAGACATATGCGAATCACAACAACACAATCGACAATGATAGTACACCGCCGCCGCCCACGCAAGCACCAAGACCGTGGGTTTTCCTTAAAACATGAACAAAGACACACACAGTGCCTTACTCGTCTTTATCACATTTTGGCATAACCCACATTTACAGCTATTTCAACATGACAAACGCAAAAGCCACCAAGCGTGGTAATCGAATCCACACTGAAGTTTAAAAGACAATGTTGTTAAAAAATTAAAATCAATGTTTTTGCACGTTGAAGTGTTGTTTGATCAAGAAAAAACATGTTTTCACACGAATCACACTTGAATTGAATTCAACAAAAAAACCTCTCTGTTCACATACGGGGCAGACACATGTGACTTGTGTAACATTTACAAACCAGATGTCACTATTCATAATTTCAGTGACTAAAGTTCCAATAGACTTATAGTCGGGCTGTTTCTATGTCCACGTATTCTGTTTAACTGATAACATCGTCAATAATATTCCCAAGGTTGTAGCCTGACTTTACAGTTCAAACAAAGAGTACAAGTAACCACTACATACCGCCTGTATGACACCGGAAAGGTCTATTTTCTCAGCGCGGTCATCATCGTCACATGCAAAATTTTCAAATGTGCTTAGGTGTACTACGGTACTGCGGAAGGCGACAATGGGCGCGGTCCTTGAATGCTGGCTGTGACCTGTGTGTATTAATAATAAAGAATTTATAACCATTCGGGTTGGTTCTGGGGCATGTGGCCGCAGTCCAGCGTTTTCGGTTTTCAAGAGATATTCCACGCCGCCGCGTGTTGAGTCGCTGTTGAGGGGGATGGATCAGTCGGTATAAAAGAGGCTTTTTCTTGTTTCAATTCAAATCGGTTTTTCAACAAATTCGACAATCCAAACTCAACAAGGCATTTGGCATCATAATTCAACCTTATCTTTAGACACGCGTGTTTGACACAAGTAAATGAAATGAAACCAAAGTAAAGGACCTCAACGACAATGTCTGACGTAACGGAGAGAGATCAATTTTCTGGCGCCGTCCAAGAAATACAGACGCTCTTCTTCAATGTTTTTGCAAAGTACGAAAACTTTGAATCGGATCAGAACAAGAACACGGAGCTTATTGAAGCGCTACGTACTCAACTTCAATACTCCGAGAAGAAACGCTCCGAAATACAGGCGAAGTATACTAATCTGAGGGTAAGTCTAATTAAAGGACTCAGTTCACCATGCTCCAAAAGGTTAAATACGAGCGACTGCGCACATCAATCAAGGAGGCAATGACACTCAACTCGCCAACGCCCGATGCAGCCGCCACCGCCCAGTCCGTCTCGCGATTACGCGAAAAGTTTAGCGTTGATCTGGATGATTGTGCTGTTAGCGGTCACTCAAGAAATGGGAAAATCACTTTTCATCAATCCACGCACGGATTTATCAATGTGTGATCTCATTTGACAGTGCTAACAAATCACCAGTCGCGCAATCGCCTGTTGAAGAGGAATGAACATGTTTTAACAAAGATTGAGCTGGGAACGATTTCACCAGCTAACACTACTACTACCACTACTACTACTACATGGAAAGAAATTGTAAACACTAACACTTTTAATCACGCTCTAGCCTTCAACCGTCAACATCTGTATAAATAATGTATGTTTCATTATGGTGTAAATAAACTGTACTCAAAAAACGTAATTCGTATAATGCTTATTATAAGTTATAACAACGTTGGTTTTAATTGCCATTGAAGAAATATTTATTGTTGACCTCTATGTTATTCGGCGTGGCGTGGTACAGTGTGATATTTGAGTTCGACTGGAAGAATAAAGGACTCGTCTTCAGTATCGAAAGCGAAACCCACTGGCGTTGATCATAATCGTAGTTCGAACCTATTTTTTGAAGCCGATTATGATGCACAGTGTGATCTCGCTCGAGCAGTCAGTTTCAATTTTCAACACCGAATTGACCACCATGATCACATCATGGGTCGAAAGAAATACAAATGTACAATTGTTCATGTCTGCTGGACACACCTGGCGTGGCAATTAATGGGTTTGTTGTTGTGCATGATGACGACTGAACTGTGTCGTCATTGTTGTTCGGTGCAGCGCCTTGTTCGAGTCACAATTGAACTGTAAAGTGACCCGGCGCTGCGGTGTGATTGGGTCGGGTGGCACGTGATGTTGTTTATTTGCGGCCGGGGACATACGGGTCCTCATTTGATGGCCAGACAGCGTCGGCATGGTAGTCATTTTCGGCACCAACAGCTGTATTACCGTTCTCGTAGACGCGTCGCACGGCCTCACGGGCACCGGCATAAGGCTGGTTCTCGTCAGTGTAATAACCTGGGATAATTTGGTTAGTAAGAATGTGTCAGAGCGACAGAAAGTTTACCTCGGCACTTATGATTGGTAAGTGGACAGTATGCCAAGATACCAGTGACTTCAGGAGCGGAGAAGAAGATGTTGGGGAATGGAGACTCGGCACCCTTGGTAGAGCCGGTGACCGCACCTTGATCGAAACCCTCTTGGTACGCGTACATGAGCTGAACCCAGACTTCTTGGATTGTACCGTACTGACGCATATGGAGCTCGTCGTATGTCTTGAGAAGATTCGTGATTGTGAGCACACGTCCGCAAACGCCGGAAGCGACGCCGGAATGGCACCATGAAGCACATGGCTTAAATGGCTTGTTGTGCTCGGAAAGACCATGTGGAGTACCGAAGTCGATGTCGGCAACGGTGTGTGTGCCTGCGGAGCATTCAGTAGCACCTCTACCAGTACCGTGTGATGCGTCCAATGTGCTGAATACGGACTCATCCATGGTAAGAGTGGCAACGGAGTGATCGTCGGCGCCCATGCCCTGAATATGTCGTTTAGACAGCGTTCAAAATGTGGTACATTATTGACTTACATGAAGGAAACCGTACTGTTCGGTTTGCGCATCGGTTCCGCTACGCGTTGCACCGTGACGCGAGTCATTACTATTCACCGAGCTTGTCTTCATCGTGACGCCATCGACGATAATGTTTTGCCATCCGTCATGATCTCCGGCGGTCTGGCAGTTGGGGTGATCTTTATGCTGCTTAAAGTGACAGTGGTTGACACGGGCAACGTATTCGGGGAACGCAATCTTGATGGTATCAACGGCGTACATGTAGTACGACCAGACGGCCTTATCCAGATCAAGTACACCATCTGGATGAGTGTTTCCATTGGCAGCGCCGCGATTGAGTTGCATTTGCTTCGTATTGGAGACGCCCATACCCATGTTGTGAAGTGTACGGATGTTAAATCGGAAGTCTTGACCTAACTCGTTGTGTGGGAAGGATGAAATGGAGAAACCACGGTGACCAACGGTATCATCATAGTGACCACTAGCGTAAGAAGCCCACAGGGTTCCGCTGTCGAGATCGAAATCCTTTGGTTGAATGTAAGCCCAGTAATTTTTGGCAATGGCGGTGCCGTAATCGTACGTCTGAGCAGGACGGAAATACCAGTCACCGAAATTCTCGTAGATGGCAGAACCACAACGAGCATCTGCATTTCGACTGACACCGGTGGCGGTGTTGCGAGCGGTGCGGAGGACATTACACTTCGTTTGTTGATCGTTCACGTTGGTGTAACCGCTGATGGTAGAAAGGAAACGGTAGCCGGCGTAGGGCTCGGGATTGCCGGTTTCGGTCTTAAGATTGTAATCAACGTGATCGTGATAGGTGGCGACGAAGTTCAAGAAACCGTGACCCTCGTAGGTAGGATTGGCAATGACAACGTTGAAGTCTTCAATGTCACGATCGGTTTTACGTAAATTGGAAGCAACACCACCGTATGGATGATCATTACCATACAGAGAGGTGATACTAGCCGACAGGTTAGTTGCGTCGGTGCCAATGTAACCAGTTGGTCGATGTGGGAAGATGTGAGCGTTGAAAACATGAACCCAATGAACATCGGCAAAGTATGAACCAGACGTTGGGTAAAGTGAATGTTGAGCAAAGATATCGGCAACGAAGTCAGAATCGCCAGTGTATGTCAAACGACCAGTTCTGGAGAATGAAGTTCCGTCATAAACCCACTCCTGGGCCTCATACAGGCAACCGCCCATGCGAAGAGAGAAACGCCAGTCATCCTTGAATCCAAGGAAATCCGCTGGTTGATTCATAGCGCCGGTGTTATCATACGAATGTGGACGATTGGCGGAGTTGCCCAAGTTGTCAGCATGGCCGAAATGGTAGGGGACGGCATTGGCAACGTATCCGTCTGATGCCAAACGATTGACGCCATCAGTGTTGTAACCCCACTTGTGGAATTGGTTGGTAGAACCAGCTACACGTTGAGCATAGTCGGCATCAGCTGTGTTTTGATTGACGTTCATTGAATTCGCGGTTCCAGTTGCTGAGAGATCCGCAGAGAACTCATTGGTTTGCTCATGCTCGAAACCGTACTGGTGATTCATGCCAGTTGCCAAGTCACCAAGGGCGTATTTCCAGTTAGCCTGGGAAGCCTCAGCGACTGCAGCACCACCTTTCGAGTACAGTTGGAACTTGTTGTCATTGTTCATGTCACGGATCATGTTAGAGTTCCAGCATGACAGTTTCAATGCTTTCACGTAATCAGCGGCAGTCAAATGCGTACTGGTTTTGCCGCCGAAGTCGGTGAAAGTGACGCCATTGGAAAACTCCCAACGGTCCTCAGATGCGGCAGGGTAATCATACTCATAGTCCTTACCCTCACCACTCTGGGCGGCCGCAAGGCCTACTAAGGCGAAGTTAATCTTCATATTAACCAACTCTGAACGCAGTGGGTTGTTAGTACAGTTAACACAAATAAAATAAGAAATTACCTTTCTTTTATCAAGAAATCGTTGAAGTTGGTTCCACGAATGAGACTGAAGACTAAGGCGAGTGGTGACGAACACGCGAATATCAGGCTGAGCAAATGAAGCATTGAACTGACAAATATTAAACAGATTATTAGAACCGGCAAGATGTCGTGGAGTGGTATACAAACAACAATTGACGGCGACTAGTTAACAGGCCTGATCTGCGCTTATGTAACTGTGGTGTCAAGCCAATGGCCGATAAGTTATGTGTTGTTTTTTCGACTTTCTTTTAGGGGAACCTTATTCTACCTTATTGAGCTTATTCTAAATCTTTACAGTCAGTTTGCTTTTAAAAAAATGGGGCCTAAATCGCTTGATTTTTTTCGAACTCTGAATTTATCATCGTCATTTATTGGCCAATTTGACGAAATTCACTTCACTTTTGTCTATGTTTTAAGACCTCTTAAATAACTTACAGTCACTGCCCTATTATAACGAGAGGTGTTTGGTTCGTGATTTTAGGGGTCGAGCTCGTTATAATAGGGCTCGTTATAATAGGTCATTAGGGGGCAAAATTTAAATTTTTAGGTTTTCAATACAAAAACAGCACAAAACTGAGTTTATATTGAAAGTAAGCCATAAAGTTTACGTCGCCATAAATGTAAACACCGAATTCAGCCCGGAAACAGAATAAAAAACATAGAAAACAAGGTTATAAAAGGGTTTGGGAACACAATTATAGACCCCTCGTTATAATAGGGGGATAGGGGGCAAGAGGGTCGAGCTCGTTATAATAGGGCAGTGACTGTATTCCGTGAACTTACTTCTTAAATTTAGTTGGTTAATATGTATGCCCGGTCCAGCCAAACAAAATATGGAAGTCAAATTATAAAATACAAATACAGTAGAATGCCGAAAATTGACCCATCCAAATTTTGCCGACTTTGAAAAAGTGGGTCAAATTTTGGAAAGGGTTTTTTTCGTTCGAGATTTCACCCAGAAATGTCATTAATTGTATGTTTTGCAACAAATTTCAGTATGGCATCCCGAAATGTACCGTTAAAAGGCCGATTATATGCAAATAGGCACGCAATAGGCACGCAAGAAAATTTACCATAATTAGAGAACTGGCACTTTGTAGAATTGTTGTTTTTAATAAAAAATGAAGACGAAAGTACAAAAAAATCTAATACTTTAGGGTGTCTTTTTCGTATTTCCAAAAAAATGGACACTTTTTGATTTGGCACTTTTCGGCTTTTTTTTAATGGGTCAACTTTTGGGGTGTCAATTTTTGCCAAATTTTTTTGGCATCCTATTGTAAGTAAAAATGTGGTTTTGTAGATTTATAGGACGTAGTAGACTGTACTTTATAAATGTAACTCAATTATGTTTCAATTATGTTTCTCAATTATGTTTCTTCGGTAGACGGCCCAAAACATTTCAAATTTCCAAAGCATTAGTAGATTTTGAAACTAAGCGAATCTTTCATTCTACTACTGTAGTGGTAATCTTTCAACATTGTCAATGTAACATTGACGGTGCACCCTCGGTGTAATGGTCCCGGAAGAATCACCTTTTCCATTAAAATTCTTTTGTAAAACAACTTATGGCACAAGGTGTATTAGAAGGATGACACTGGTATTAGGCGAGATCGAAACGCCGCGTAAACACTCCGGTCCAAACCAAAATTAGCGGCTCTTGAGAAGCACTGATCACCATGCTTAAAGTCGGCCCCATTTCACTACTTTGACGACTAGGGGAAATTTTGGAGCAACAGGAACGGCGGTTTATTTTTTGCTAGCGTTTTTTTGTATACTGACTTACTGACTAGCATTTTTAAACCTATTGAAAGACAGAGAAATGAAGCTCTGCTCAGGTTTGCTTTTCTCAGCCGCTGTCTCGGCGCAGTACGCAGATGATGCGGGAACTGATCGCTGGGGAAGCTACGACTATGTTGGCGGTTTCAACTATCCCACCCAGGGCAAAGACGATGGCGGTAACTCTGCATCGAATGACTACGGCGGCTTGAACCACTACAATGGTCTCTACTGTTGGATGTGTGACGAGCGTCTGGATCTTGGTCACGAGGCCGAAACTACGTCCGTCAACGCCTATGCTCGTTGTCTCAACAACGGTATGGTCATGAAGTGCACTGGTGAGCAGCGTACGTGTATGTTTGAGGAGCGCCGCCGCAACGGTGTCGTCTACTCCGTCTGCACTGGTTGCAAGCAGACCGATGCTTGCTTGGCCCTGTGGCGCCGTAACCAGCGTTTCACTCTTCCATTCATGAACTTCGGTGACATGTCACTCACAGAACATCGTGATGGCAAGCCAATCTACGTCGACGACGAGTGCACCGCCTACCAAGAGACCAATGACTCCAAAACACAGACCAACCAACCCCGTGCTGGTCTTTCGTATGCCAAATTCAGCTACGATACCGCTGGCACTACTCAGGAGAACGGACAAATGTCGCAATGGGAGTCAGCTTGTCGCTGGTGTTGCGCTGCTAAGACCGACCGCCTTTGCAATGTCTATACATCTGGCGATTTGAACGAAAATCCATTCGCCACCATGTGCTCGAGCGGTGAATCCAGTGGTACGGCTGCGGCTGGTTTGGGTGGTGCATTCACGACTCTATCTATCGCCCCATCGTTTACTGGAACCACATGTCAGCTTTCAAACTCACAGTTTGCCGGCGGTAGCTACGCCAACGATCTCCGTTTCTTCCATCCCTTCGCGTTGGCCGATAACTCTATCAGTTACACCACTCCTACGATGTGGATCGATGTCTTCGTCCAGACGGCCATGGCCGATCTTCAGGCTGGTGCCTCCGGCAATCCAGTTACTGGTGAGGGCCGCAACTCCGTCGGTATGGACAAATACAAGTACCGCGGTAACTCCTACACCAACGGCGGATCCGACTTCCCCGAACACGTGTTCGAGCACCAATCCGACATGCCATCGCAGGAGAACCGCGACTTCTTTGATGCTCGCATCCTGAACGCTTAAGCACACCAAATCTACATTCAAGCCCAAAACACTTCAAACACTTTGATCAATTTACAACTTAAACAATTTTGGATATCAATAGTATGAAAAGTCCACTTTCACGTTGATCCACTCTCAGCCAACCAAACCTTACACACACTGAGTTCGAACCTATTTTTTGTAGCAAACCAACACCGCAATGAATCTTTATATACATATCAGATTTAGGCTCTTGTTAACTGGGTGATTGATTTGCCAATAAATACACGACAGACATTCAAATTATTTTACTTTGCCAAGCAGGAAGAAAAATGATATCATACAGGGATGAGTGGAACAATTTCGAACTACATTTATAATTGCGCGAAACAAAATAATTACGATAAAATATGTTGCACATTTTACAGGATTATATCAGTCGTCCTTGGAGTAAATCTTTTAGTGGGCAATTGTACTGCCTCATTTCAAAGAAATTCAGTCTCAGACTGATGTTACATAACCACATGCTAAAAATGCACGACTATTTCAGCTAAACATTTAATGTTTTTACTGAAAGTTAGCCATTTTCGTTTGTTTTGTTTAAACTAAATTAATGAATATAAATTTTTTATGGTGTACTATCCGTTGAATGAATCAACGTGGTCTAAAATGGGATAAATTGACTCATGTCGGGGCCAACAATTTATTGTGTCTGTCTATTACGGCTGAATGTAAACGAAGTGTCACACGTGAATGAGTGAAAGTAAACGAGCGAGAATGAGTGAAACTAGTGAAATGGATGACAATTACCAGTTGATCGAGAGTCAACAAGAGCACAGTGATGTCTTGCACATTGAGTTAGATGTGATGAACCATGGCCGCTTCTCGTTAAACCGAGGCCGCTTCACAACTGTTGCCGGGCTGAAAGATGAACTGCGGAAGAAACTCGAGGATGTCATTCCGGACTTGGAGAACAATCGATTAGTGATCTTGAGTAAACAGACCCGGTTCGACGATTCGACCACGCTTGACCACATTATCAACCAGGAGGACATGCCTGATGTGCCGACGTCACCGTCGCTTAATATGGTCGCCATTGGTATTTTAATAACATACAAAAACTCACTAACATGACGATTTTAGTCCTGGAACTTCCCGCGGTAAAGAATGAAGCACACACCGTTCTCCACACGACGCGCGTCCTCAACAATAACGTCCGCGAGTGCATGGAGTCAACCATCAAGGGCAATGTGAACGCACGGGATCGACCGCGACATAACGAGGCCGAGTTTGCCACACGTGAGTTATTAATAATTACTTATTGTTGTAAATCCGAACGAAGCCGACATTCCGACAATGTACGACTTTGGCTTAGTCACCGAGGAGCTGGCCCATTCATTCGGCCTCGCCGGTCAAGCACATAAGCAACTTGCCGCGTGTTTGCGCGAGATCGAAGCGCGAGATCGGGAGACGACAGATGTGACAGATCCACAGACGGTGCTTGACAAGAGTCGAATGACCATTCAGAATACGCTGGACGGGAATCGATACATGTGTCCAATGTTGAAAAACTACAGTCGCATCATCCCGAAGCTGGGTGATGATTGTCTACTAAAAGATTTGGATGTGATGCCGCTCGGGTAAAGTTCTAAACAAAATTGCTCTGAAAAATAAACAAAACTCGTTGGCATTGGCCAAACAGTTTACTTACCCATCGTGTAAACAAATTTGAATGGATTTTGTCATCATTGTTAGTTATCACGAGAGTGATCATGTCAGAGAAAATCGGCGATGTCTTGAATGATGCAATCAACCGTCCCAATTGGATCATACTTGACATTCGGGAAGAGGATGAACTGGTGCGCGATGGGAACCTCCGCGATCAGGGAAACGCGCGTAACTGGGTACACATTCCAAGTGGCCAGGTGGCACAGGCATTGGCCCTGTCGTCGACTGAGTTTGAGTCGGCGTACCGTGCAACGTACCTCACCAAAAACGTCAACATTGTCGTCCACTGTCGTTCAGGTCGCCGATCAATTCCGATCACGGATTTAATGGTCAAGATGGGCTACAAGGCTGTTGACTATCCGGGCGGAATAATTAAGTGGAAGGAACATTTTTTTGACGGCTGACTGATATCGACAGTTTTTCCGTCGTTTCTATTCAAATAAACAATTGATCCATCGGTTTTATTGACATGTGTTTAATCCTGCCATATAAAATACGTTTGGAATATGATCGTGCTCGTAATCTCAAAATGGTCACGGATACTTTTTTTTAGATATATTTTCTTTTACTGTGATTTTTTTAACTTATCTTACGATCTGTGCCTTAGTCAAGTTACTCCAAATGTTGGTCATCATCGGCACGGCGAGTGCCTACTACAATGCGGCGTTGCCGGATTTGTTCAACAAGATCAACGCCTACATGGAGGAGCACGGAAACGATCCAACTCATGTCGATGATTTTTCCGACATGCCGGCAATGGCGAAGCGGGACAGTTATCGCCGGTTTCTTGATGTGCTCCATCAAATGCAGCGACAGGGCCAGATCGACGGGATGGTGGAGCAGTGACAACAGTGTCACTGTCCCCATTTACTTCACTTTATTGGAACACACAAATACAAAGCTCATTTTGTTCGGTAATAAATACAAGCATACTCTCGTCCATTTCTTATTAGTGTTGTCAGCACCCTAATCCTTATGTCGTGTGCTTAAAGTCACGATGAACTTCATGATAAGTTATCATTGATAACCTTCATGTTAATACATTTTCGTTTATTGAAATATCAAATTAAAAAGCGGTCTTTTGTGCTTCATTATTTTCAATCGTGACACCAGTCAACGGACACACTGCATTCTGTGCCACTTGCTCGTACGCTGGTGGTGGCGTTGAATCATTGGATTGGAACATTTGAACGAACCGATGGAGAATGGGACTGTTGATTGGCTCACTCCCGCTTAACATGTCGAGTAGCTGAGTTGGCAGGGGAAACACAACCGTATGATTGTCATTAGCCGCCACTTGATGCAGTGTCTGTAAGTAGCGCAGTTCAATTGCCTCCTTCGTTTCCAACACCGCCGCCGCATGCGCCAAATTGCGCGAGGCAATGGCCTCGCCCTCGGCGGCAATGATCTTCGCCTTTGCCCGGCGCGTCCCCTCGGCCTCGGCCGCCATTGAACGCTGCAAATCAGTTGGCAAGCGGACACTTTTTTGAATGTGTTATTTTAAGTTTGACAAAAGTTATAAGTTGGTACCAATAATGCAATTTATCTTTACATTCACAACTGTTTAAACCTATAGCAACAATAAATACCTTTGAATCTCGATTTTGTCGACCACAATGCCCCAGTCGCCCGTTGTCTGATTCAATTGCTCCATGATCTCTTTGTTATCGTCATGCTATAAAGGCTGACATACTTACTTAGCAAAAATGGTGCTACTCACATGATGAGTCTCAAACAAAATCTGCGTCAGCGTACTCAACCCCAATCGATTTCGCAGCGTCGTCGCACCCAGCAACGTCGTCGCCTCGGCATAATCTTCAACATTACTCGCCGTCTTGGCCGGGTCCGTGATGCGATAGAAAATGGCGGCATCAACGCCTAACGTTAACGAGTCCGCCGTCAACACATCGTCGACGGGGATGTTGGCGACTTTGGTGCGTAAATCGAACATGCGGTACTGATCAATGCAGGGGATGACGAAAAAGACGCCAGGTCCGGCGGCGCCATCACCCAGCATTGATCCCATTCGAAAGATCACTTCACCACGTTTTATGTTTCAGTTTTTACAACAGGTTTCTAACAAGATACAAACACAAAAACACAATCCTGCACGTTCATACTCTTTGACAATTTTGAATGCCTTGGCAATGTAGATGAAGATTAGAACTGTACAATCAAGGTCGTCATTATTGTTCATAGAGCAGTTTTAAACGACTGTTGATCGACCCGAACGATGCTAAAATGGGAACGAGCCATTGCCAGGCGTCAGCCATTTTCTCTTTCTTTGCTTTATTATCAAAGTGTGTGCGTCGATGAGGAATGAATGGATGACTAAGAGATGCTACTTTTGCCCTTGAATAAACATTTGACATTTCCATGCTGATGAGACAGACTTTTTTTATTATATTATCAAATAGAATTAAAGAAGCTTAACACCGGCCTCCTCGAGCATCTTCTCCAGCTCCCCCGATTTGTAATCCTCGAACATAATGTCCAGCCCGGCATAGAACTCACCATCGACATAAATCTGGGGGAAGGTGGGCCAATCCGAGAAGTCCTTCATTTCGGCGCGCATCGTCTCATCGGCCAGGATGTTGTGCGTGTTGACCTGATCGAATTCGACGCCGGATGCCTCCAAGATTTGAATGGCGCCACGGGAGAAGCCACACTAGTATTAATCAAGGTATTAACATTTTTTGTCCCTTAAGTTGTCTTAAACTCTGTTGGCTTTCTAATTGTAAGACATCAGGTCTAGACCAAGTTCTAAAAATAGCAAACTAACCTGTGGCGCGTCAGGCGTGCCCTTCATGAAGACGACGATCTTGTTCGCCTCGACCATCGCCTGGTAGTCTTGCGCGTAAAAACGTCGTGAGACAGCGGTCAGGCTGATGCGATTGAAGAGACGGTTCATTTTTGTTTGATTCTGTAACAAGTTTGTGAAGTAGTTTTTGTTCGTGTTTAAGGAAGAGTCGACTACTGATCTTTTATGAAACAATCAAGCAACACTGTGTCATGTTTATTTTTGTGCGTTGAAGAATAAATTAAAAAGTGATCGTTTTTACAGTGTATATAGATACTTGCGCGGGCCCTGATCAAACACATAGTCGACGGCGTGATCAATCGGATGAATGATAAACGGAATCGCGCCCAGGCCAATCAGCGACACGGCGAATTGACGGGGTGTCTTCGCCAGCTTGGGCAGGGCACGTTGCAGGCCAATATTGGAGAATTTGCACGTTTGATGAATGACAAAGCCGGGAATAGCCACACTAGCCGCGATTTGCCACGCGAAGGCGTCAACGGCGCCAAATGCCTTGCCAGTGCGTTTGTCTGAAAGTTAGAAAAGGCCGTCAAAAAGAAACTGAGGAGAACCCCGCAGGGGATAAGGCGCTTGTTTGGGTGAGGACAGTACGTATAGGGTTGGTACGGGAAGACACACTCACTATTCTGGTGGGCAGTTTAGAACGTCAATTTGAATGCTATTTTTACGACTATTATTAATACAGTGTGTATTAGGTAATGAATTAGAAAAACACAGAGATTAACAACTAAGAGAACCGAACTTTATTAATCTTTGTGTATTAAAAGGACAATACACGAATTGGAACAACCGCAACCACAACTTGTACAATCATGTTTCACATCGACACCATGCATTCACACAGCAACCGGGTCAACAAGTCGCCCAGCCGACCCAGCCACCACAGTCAACGCAACATCCACACGAGGCCATGTCCCAATGTGGCCAGTTGGGTCTACAGTAAGTCGGAAACTTGAACACTTCTATTTGTTGTGTCACTATACTACGGTTCAACGATGCCGTTCGCACACGGAACCCCTTTTGCCATCAGGAAGGATGAACTTGAATCCGTCAACATGATCAGTTCAGTGGAAACTTTATTAGTTATTTATTAGTATTTAGAGTCTTCATTGAACTATTATGATAACGGATTCATGTTCATCCTTCCAGTTATCAAACGTTCTTTAAACCCACATCAGAACGTCTTCGTTCGCTATTGTTTATAACGAACAAAGACGTTCTGTTTTGGGTTTACAGTACGCTCGTTCTAATGGCCCAAGTGCATTGTTTACAATGGTACTACTAAGCTCAACTGTTCTGACTTGTTTTACATTGCCGGCCAACTTGAGCCTCTTATCAATTAACTTACATACCTCATAATGAACTGGTCTGACAGCACTGAAAACAATATAATTAAGATTAACGAGTGTCAATTCGCGTGAACACATAACATCACCCCGTTACCCCGCACCCCTTTCAGGAGTGTTTCGTTTTTTTACTCAAAGTAGCTGTCTAGTTATATAAAAACAGTTGTGTGTAAACAAAACATATTTAGCTGTCTGAATTAGGTCTGAATTACTCTTTCAAAAACACCACCATAAAAGGCCAAATGCAGTGTACGTGGACAATTGTAGG